>DWHP01005380.1:0-11966 GCA_018247895.1 Parnassius honrathi | reverse complement strand
GTAGTAAGTGATGTACCAAAATAACTCGATGGTCTGGTGTACCATGCTCAAGCCTGTGGCAAGAGATAAGATGCCTTGGTTGAAACCTTAATGCCTTAGCTATTATGCGGGAAAAATCCTTTTGTACATTTCGGACATCACACGGTTCAGTTGTTTAACTTCCAGGTAAAATTTTACGCTGTTTTAAATATAAGATTTTTTTTTAAATTAAGTGTCATAAAGGAGCACACAATGTCCCTGCCGGTAAATTTTAAAAGGCCGGCAACGCATCTGCAATTCCCCTGATGTAGCAGTTGTTCATGTGCGGCGGTAATCATTTACCATCAGGTGAGCCGTATGCTCGTTTGCCCTCCCTCCTATGAAAAAAGGAGTGAGCGTGCTGAGTCAATAGATAAAAACGATTCCTATAATGTGTTTTTATGAGATCCTCGAAGGAAAGAGGTGTAGAGACAATTTGTACGGTAAAAAGGTGTATATACATACAATTTGTATGGAGCCAGCCCCGAAGTAAATTAAGAATAATATGTGTAACCGAATGTTTGGGTGAGTACTTCTGTGCTAGCGTGGACATGCATTAATTGTGTATGATATACATATCTGCTGCGCTGTTTCTTCAGCATTAGTACATAAAATTTGGTTTATCAAATGTATTTTTAAGCTACTAAATTGGTAAGATAGTCAAAATTGTTCACGGGGTTACAGGGTAATCATACAACGTCAAAGAATGTGAAGCCATTATTTTAAGATACACTATACTTCGCACCAAGCTACGGTATGCGGCATATTCAAAGATACGGAGGCAATTACAAGGTTGGTATTGGAATTAAGAATTCATCACACTAGTAAGGTATCCAGCCCATACAGCTAAGTGATGGCTTTTCTTTTGTAAAATGAGGCTGCAGATGTGTTGCCACTTCTAACTATGATGGAATGCCTCACAAACTTTTTTATACTGGCATTTTTATATTGTAGAATAAGGGTGACAAACGAGCACACAGACCACCTGACGGTAAGTAGATGCTGTGGTCCATGGATATCTGTCCTCGACATTTATCCTCGATTAAGTATCAAAACGCAGATGCGTTGGCACCCATGAGGACCAAGATGGAATGATTCGTTTGCAGTAAAAAAGGGTCTCCGGATCTCTACACTCACCATATGAAACACAGCAGTATTAAACTGTTATTGTACCCTACCATTCCTTTCGTGCTACAATCATTATATAGCTGCAGCGTGGCTCTACCTCTACGTAACGCCATACGTACGTAATACCATAGAATGGATAATAGTTCAAGAACAGAAGGATCACTCTCTAATAGCAAACTTGCGAGTTTAAACCTAGTTATAACGTCTCTAATGTTCCTAATACTTTGCACTGATAGCGAACCTTAGTGAAATTAGCTTTCTCCATAAATTGTCGAAAAAAATTATGCAGCGCGTGTTCAATGTCTGTATCACTCAGCCCACTACGCGCCTTTGTTAAGGCCGCAGCTACTGTAGGGTTAGGTGTTGTGGGAAAATAAATTTGATCCTTTGATATTAGTTGGTAGTAGAACCGTCGTCCTTTTACACCGAGATATTATGCAATGTACAAGTATTTTCCTGATAATAACAACATAAGTGTTAAATGTGCGGAAGGTTAATATACAACATCTAGAAAAATTAATATTTACCTACTTACAATTTTCTGTTTCAAATTTCTTTTTTGCTATTACCAAGCATTCGACACGTGACGGCATTAATAATAATATATAATATAAACACTCGCGCTTGTCACCCAGAGGGGTAGGCAGAGACTACGGACTTCCATTTGGCACGATACTGGCACACCTCTTTCGCTTCCTTTACATCCATATATCTACGCATACATGCTCGCCGGTTAAGGGTACTCCTAATGTTGCCCATTTTCAAAATATCGCCAATTTAGTTGATAAACTTTCTTCTAGGGCGTCCCTTCCCATTTCTGCCGTTCACATTTGCCATATAAATTTGATTTGTCACTCTTTCCTCATCCATTCTTTCTACATGACCAAACCACAGAAGCATTCCTTTCTTAATCCTAGTCACAACATCATCTTGCATATCACATTTATCTCCGATCACGCAATTTCTCACCCTGTCATTCAGATTGTAACCCTGCATACTCCTTAAAGATCGCATTTCTACAGCATTTATTCTACTTTCGTGCTTCTTCTGCCACACCCAACTTTTACTACCATACGTTAAAGTAGGGACTAACACAGCAATATGAATTACCATACGTGCCTTTTTTGACACATTTTGTTTTGTTGACACACTCTTCATAATAGAGTGTAGTGCCGCATTCACTCTATTCCCTGCATTTACTCGTTCTATATCCTTATCATATCTACCATCCCTGCTAAATACACATCCCAAATACACGAACTCATCCACTTTTTCAATTAACCCTCCTTCTATTCTTATTTTACATACCGTTCTGATTTCTTCTCTTTCAAAAACCAAAACTTTCGTCTTACTTGCGTTCACTTTCATACCCCTTTCATTGAATGATCTGTTCGTTAATGTAACCATCATTTGCAACTCGGCCGCCGACGACGCAAGAATAACTTGATCATCGGCGTACAAAAGACAATATTGACGTTGATCCAGAATTCGTATCGCGACTCAAGCCGCTATCTGTTATTGGGTTTTCTTGTCAACAAATTCTCAATAGCAGTCCGCAGTCAGGAAGCTAGCGGTGTTTCATCCCAGATCCCCGGAAAGTAAGTAAAGCCATTAGTCCTGTGCCTGATGTCTCGCCGGTCGTGTCGAATTGATGTGAAATTGGATTATGAGAGTATAAGAATAGAGAATGCACCAGTGCTTGTGCACACACTCGTGCACTGTATCAGCTCATCATTCACTATCCTGCCTACGCTAAGCTGCAGTCTCTGTTGAGATTGGTTTTGGTCTAAACAACATTATTATTATAATAATATGGTTAATGTGGGTACCTATAATGCTAATTCACCTTACCTTGTTTTTAGACTAGTTTATACTTACGATAAATTAATCGTCGTAAGGTTTCTGATAAGCAGGTTCCCTAGTGTGTACAGACCAATGGCGAAACAAAAGTGACGCATTTAATTACCTTGGTAATAAAGATATTTTTTTTGTTTACGTTTTTATCAATCTAGGAATCAATGGCGCTTCACACTTATCTTGTCGGTACGACGCTTCACTCAAGAACTTTACGGTTGTTGGTTTTTCGAGCTTTTGTCCGGTCCATTGCTACTTCATATTTCTGATCCATATGTTGATTACACTGTTTCAACTGCGGATATCTTCATTATGAAATCTATCACGCAGCGAAACTGTGCGTAGCTTTGCATAGCTCGTTGAGCGATCTTAAACTTTCTCATACGCCCAGCAATATAGGACCATGTCTCAGATCTATATGTCATAAGGTTCCAATTCAATCGCTTTTTCAGTAGGAGTTGTATTGAAGTAGCGTAAGTCTCATCACATGCGGTGGGATATCTGCCGGTTCAATTGTTTGTACGCTGTCACATTACTGTCGTATTACGTCTACAGATATTGTTTAAGACTGTAAATTCGTTTCCCGTCTAAGAACCATGAGATTCAGAGTGTGATTAGGGGAATTTTAGGTTAGGTTCGTCTGTGACGTGTCTTGCGAAACTAAATTATGGTTTTTTTTTTATAGGACAGGGTGACAAATGAGCACACAGTCCACCTGATGGTAAGTGGTTGCTGTGGCCCATAGGCATCTACATCTATCTTCAATTACGAATTAAAATGCGGATTCGTTGTCATCCGTGAGGACTAAGATGGAATGCCTCGTTTCCAGTAAAATGGGTCTCCGGTTTTCTACACTCACCATATGAAATACAGCAGCATTAAGCTACTATTTCACGCTGGTATTCTGTGAGAGCGTGATCCTTCCCCGGTCAAGCCGACCCATTCGTGCTACAATTATGCTACTAATATAACTGCAGCAGGGCTCTACCAAGTAAAGAGGGGTCTTTTAACAGTATTTGCAATTTTTAACTTGTCATTAATAGTCATCGTTTTTATAGTGTCAAATCACCATAGAGGAGATTGATATAGCGATATCTAAAATTATTTTAACCGTTCAATAAGAAAATATAAACATATTATTTTTATTACATATTACATAATATAATAAGTACTAAAAACTTAATCTAACTTTAATTTATATAATAAAAACGGGGATTATAATTATTATTGTAACAATGCAATACACATTAGGAAACAATTCTCTGCACAGGAAGTAATTACAGGAACTGGCCCCGACTGGGATCTCATTCCTCATTCATACGCCTGTTGTGCTTTATTCGAAAATCATTTTCATGTCGAACTCTGTTTGCAAACGTGTAGCATATGTAAAGATATCATTATGTTTTAAAATGTGAACAAGGCAGGCAGCATTTGAATAATACGTTAATATCCAATCTGCCCTATGTATCAATCGAATATCCTCATTTCACATGGAAGAGTCACGCTGCAACTATATTATAATTAAAGCATAACTGGGTCGGCTGAACCGGGGTAGGAAGAACTACGCTCTCACAACACCAGCATAAAATAACAGCTTTATGCTGCTGTGTTTCATATGTTGAGTGTGGAGAACCGGAGACGCTTTTTACTAGAAACAAGGCGTTCCATCTTAGTCCTCAAGGGTGATCTGACAACGCATCTGCATTTTGAGTCTTAATCGTGGATGAATGTAGATGGACTATTTGCTTGTTTGTCACCCATTTTCTATCAAAGAGACCTTATTTTCTATCAAAGGTATGTTGTGTGTCAAATATTTATAATACGAATTTATTTTGTGAAATGTCTACATGTTAGTCAATTTGGGCAAAATTACATACTATTAGAAAATTTTCAACAAAGGCGTTCAAATCTACGTTTATCTGTTGATGAACCGTAATAAAAATGTTTCTTGAGTGAAAATTCTTACATTTGAATATTAAGGTTTACGTTATCTTAAACTGTGATAAGCGTCTGTGTTTAATGTATTATACTCTGAAATCGTGCTCTCAAGGGTTTCGGTGACGGTCGAGGGCAGTTTAGTGTGACAAATTAGGCACGCCAATGCGCCACCTGAGCCGGGAACTATAAAGACATATGGGACTTGTTGGGGCTTGACTAACGCTCGTTAACCGAATATCGATTTAAGAGCGTTGCGAATGAGAGATTAGCTCATTTTACAGAAGAGCACCTACCCTAAATTACGGACATGTTCATGTCTCTTCGTAGAAACATCCTAATTAATCTGTTCTTTTTTCCTTTATTTTTAGACAGGTATGCACCTGAGCTTATACAAATAATATTTTAATTTTATTAATTTAAAAAAATACAGTAATGTCCTCCAGACTAAATTTCGCTCACGGTGGCCAATCTTAACCGAAACTGCTTAATGGAAACCGCACAGAACGGCGTTCTATTTCACAAATGTTTACGCTATTCTCGTCGCTATTCCCTCGCAGAGAGATCAGGCGTAGGACTAACGTGCTTTCGGCACAGGAGGGAAACACCGCTATTTCCCTGACTTTGGGCTGCTACTGAGAAGTTTTTTGCCAAAAGAACCAATACCTTATTTTGCCCCGACCGGGGATTCGAACCCGAGACTCCATGACAGCAGTCGCGCCTACAAACACTATATCAACGTGACACTCAGTATAGTACATATAAATAGACATTTTTATAATGATTTCACTGGGTCTTCGCTTATATCTACAACTTTGTAAGAATAATTTAATAAACTATTACAGCAGCTATTTTGAACTTAGTGAAAGGACGTATCTTGAAGATTATCGACCTAATACTGTTCTGCCGTAGTAAACTGCTTCACGAAAGCGTATCTTTAAGAGTGAATAGGCTTACTAAAATAACGCCTTTCATTCTCCAAAACCACAAAGAACAATTTAGTT
This sequence comes from Parnassius honrathi, assembly GCA_018247895.1. Lineage (NCBI taxonomy): Eukaryota > Metazoa > Arthropoda > Insecta > Lepidoptera > Papilionidae > Parnassius > Parnassius honrathi. The sequence goes on along the minus strand of DWHP01005380.1, from coordinate 6,027 downwards.
CCGATTTTAGTCAAGTACATGCATAAAATATATTTCTTTTTAATGAATAAGCGTTTCAAACCAGCACACAGTCGACCTGATGGTAACTGGATACTGCGGCCCATAGACATCTACATTTTATCTTTGATTAAGAATCAAATAGCGAATGCGTTGTCACCTTTGAGCACTAAGATGCAATGCCTCGTTTCCAGTAAAAAGGGTATCCGGTTCTCTACACTCACTTTAGTTGTATTAATTTGTTATTTTACGCTGGTATTATTCTGTGAGAGCGTGGTCCTATGTGGTCCTACACCGGTTGACCCATTCGTGCAACAACCATAGCTGCAGCGTGGCTATATCACGTATAAACTTGAATTCTAAAAATGCACGTATTTTGAATGTATAATATATATAAATGCCATGCAAAATATGACTATTTGGATGTTATATCGATATATTACGCAGTGGAATAATGGAAACGAGGAATCGAATTTAATATTCAAAAGTGTAGATAACCCTTTACTGGCATGCGCATCTTTTGTATGTGAGGCTACCTGCAGATTTTCCTATTCCTGCTATGAATAACTGTTCACATTGTTAGGGATATGGGTTCTCGAATTCAATAGAATTTTATCTCGATATTATTTTCATGTTACCTATACATTAGGACAAAAATAGAATAAAAGGAGTAACAATGTTGAATTTGCTGTTATTAAGACACAGATTTCCTAGAAGCAAAATTATGTGTATGTTCAAAGAGTGAGTCGCCAGTTCTCGGTCGGTGTCCAGTCGGTGTAAACATTGGTGCGAAGTAACAAATTGCTGCTTTTTAGGACGGGAAGTGTTGTTGACTTTCACAATATCTCCAACACTGCATCGAATAAGTCAATAGAACGATGATCGTAAAAGTGTAAATAAAATATTTGTCTGTAGTTAGTAATAAGCCATGGTAGTTGCAAGCGCGATCGAGCAATCATGGTTTGATTCTTGCTGGCACCAATGAAATTGTTAATAATAATTTTACTTGCTGATTTACAACGTATTAAGAGGCGAAGAAAAACATCCTGGGACGGTCTAGGCAACTGAGGAATAAAAATGTTTCAAAGGTACGTGAAGCATTTAACACACTCTGAATCAGCGCGGCGAACTAAGTTAACAGTGACCTTCTCAGAAAAAAGACCTGTGCCTGTAATATCTAGTAGTATCAGTATTATAGTAGGTGTATAGGCTGTAACTTTAGTTTTCTTTGATTAACAATAGAAGTTAATATAGTTTTGTTAGCCTTGATATTTCAGGAGTACGGCTCTCGAAATTACGCGATTAAACCGAGTTCGATTCCCGCCACCACTACGGAATTGTTTATTGTCTTTTTAAGTGGTGATTTTCCACATTTTCCTGAAAGTCAGCAAAATAATTTAAAGAAAACAACTTGGAGGACATTGTGAAGTCTGATTATTTGCGTAGTGTGACCGACTCTTTCTTGCCCTGAAATCAATTTTGGAATGAAAGAAAGAGTATTTAGTACAACGTTAATGAATGATTCATCTCTCTCATTTTGTAATTTGATAGTTTTTATATAGTATAGTATTTTCTTGTATTAGTTGCTTTTTTGTCGCGTGGCATAACTCAGAACTCCGTTTTTATATAAATCCCTCACTACAGAATTTCTGCATTTCTCAATTTATAATATAAAATCAGTTTTACGATTATTTAAGGGTCAGCATACCTAACTTCTAATTTCTATTTAAATAAGGTGTTACCTACATACCGTACAAACTAAATGTTGTATAACGCAACACTTCATATTACTAAACTTTTTAGGTCGTAACCAAATCAATTCAGCCTTGAACTAAATCGTATGACTCCTTGCGTGATTACCGTAAAGTACTACATCAATATTTCATAATAACATTTAATAAGAACAAGCTGAGATAATTCATGACTATTCTTATCAGACAATTGTGTTGATGTATCATCAAGACTCAGACGAGGTCATTTTAATATAGTATTGGATTACCAACTGGTCCACTTTTGTCGTGAATGTTTCTCGATTTGTGTCAACTTATTGTATAAAACATTGATTTACGCGGTGGTTATAACAGTCCTGAAGTAGTCGGGACGTCATAACAACCCGTTGATCACAAATTGTTACGACAAAGTTTTTTAGTATTAGATTACTCGTAAACACGATACCTTCAAGTGGCCATAGTTTTACAATAACGTGTTGTTCACGAATTTTGCCTATTAAGTTTTTAATATTAGATTACTGTAAACATGTTATGAAGTATAACGTTACAGAGGACACTACACTGTATAATTGTTATTGCAGTATATATTGCTATATATAATATATATCAAACAAAGGCGTCACACTTCCAGTCAACTTGACCACGCTATAAAAGCTAAAATCCATTAAAGAACTTACCGTAGTTAAGTAAGCCAGTATTGCACTGAATTCGTTTAGTACATTATTGTAATGTAATAGTTATTAAATGTCATCGAAATATATTTTGTAGTTTTTTAGGCTTCGGCACCGCTCCCGAAAGTTAACTAGGTTGACTGCGAAGTTTCCGAGGTATATTCTTAATAGTAAGTTCGTATCTGTGTGTATGTTAAGCGATATCTTCTTTAATTATGTATCAAGCTTACGTTCTTTTTTGTAAATAGTTTATACTTTAGAGGTGATGCCATATAAAATTAAATAATTTCCACACCTAAACGTTAAAAAAGGTGATGAAATCACATTAATACAACCATTTAAACGATATTCTTTTTATAACTTCAGGTTGTGATATTCTTTTATCCACTCTCTTTGGAGCTTAAAAAACCAAAAAAATATGATTTCCACGTAAAAGCTTCTGATGAAGTCGAGACAATCCTTGAATACAGTATGACCTTACAGTACTAATTGGAAATTATTTTCTTATTTTTAGTTCTTGTTGGTTAAGTTGGCTTATATTTTTAAGAAAAATAAAAATTTATTAAATTTATTTCATATTCGTTTACTGACCTGAACCGCCCTCGTGCAAGCAATTTAAGTTTAGTTGTAGTGGTTTATACTCCAGGTATCGGTAGTTGTTGTAAGTATTCTTTTAAAAATATTTTTATACCGTCTTTGTGTAACTGTTACTTTTATTACTTTTGAACTTAGGTGTCTAGGCTAGGGGGATAAGCGCTCATCTTACACTTAACCGCCGGCGGGGATCGAACTTTTCTTCAACGCCAACGTTAATTGAACACCAAATTCGATCCTCGTTAGCACCAATGAGATTGTTAATTGCGTTTTAAATGCTAATTTACTACGTGTTTGGCTGCTAAGAAATACATTGTAAGGTTTCCTCCATGTTTCACATGTCTAAAAGTAAATAAAAAAATAGTTTACGTGATACCCGCCGCAACTTGCTATGGCGAATTATTTCCTACTCCAAAATTTTGCCAAAATAAAGTCCTGCGCCCAGTCGTGGGACGTATGTATACTAAATGTTGAAATTTTAGGTTACTTGTAGTTTAACCCGTGGGTTCTGTATATTAAATGTTTAATTTTCTATAGTTTGAGCATTTTCCAACCGGACTGACCCTGTTTAAAAGTAATTTACTTGTCCAAAAATAAGGCATAGATTTTAGTGATATGACGTAAACTGTATAAATATCCTGAGGTATAAATAAAGAGGACTTTCAATAAGAACTAGTTGTTCCCTCATCATAATCCTTTGTTAAACTTTTACAATGCAGTAGTCAGTGGAGGCATCTACGTGAGGAAGCGATGCTATGAACTTCCCTCTTTATATTCGTAGAGGTTTCCCGGGCGTGAGGCACAATTACTCAGAAGTTTCACGACGTGACAACACGTGCAGAGATGTCGTGTCAGTTCATTATAGAATCGATACGTGACACGGTGCACGACTGGGACCACTGCCAGCGTTGAGAGCTTCACCACTTTAGCTAAACTTTCTAGGATTAAAGTTAATTTTAGATGATAATTCTAAGTTCTATACTAAGCGTTAGATTGTTTGTGAAATGATTAAACTTGTTAATGGTTTTTCCGAAATTTCGATGCTGAAGTTTGAAATAATTTGGTTTATACCTACGTAATTTTTATAAATATTTGTAATGGTTACTGCACGCTGGTATATTTTCATTCATTATCAGGAAAATATTTATCCTTCATAAAGCAATTAGTCAGTAATTAAAATTAAATAAAAATATGTTAAGATAACTATAAAGAAAACTGTTGTTAAAGCAGCATTGTCAGTTTACCCGCGAAACATTTTAAAATTAACCTCTCTCTTACTACTAAAATACACACATTTTTCCTGTATCGTAAAGGTATTTAACAAACAATCATTACACATGGGTACACAGCCATGCCGGGAACCATTATTTTAATTACGGTTATTAATTTGTACTGAAATCATATTGTAAAATAGTTACTGCACACCTCGCAGCGAAAACGAAGAGATAGTAAAAATATACAACATGAACTACGTAAGTACACAACTTTTTAAACTACTTTTATGGAAAAATTATGTTAGCGTTGAAGGTACATTTTGTTGAACAACCCTAATATAATTTGTTATTAGAATTGTTTGTTATATTTAATATAAGCTGTTATACAATATTCTAAACCCTCAGGGATTTTCGATAATTCTTTCTTAGTGGGTGTCTTCGTCAAGATATTACGTCAAGTCAATCGGTTGTACATTTTTGTGAGATCTCGTGATGAGTAAGTGAGTCAGTGGTATTTGGCTTATATATACATACATATTGTAAGAAATATGTTAATTAAAAAGTTATGGACGTTTAAACTGAGTTTCAGGATCTTTTTTGTATGAACACATTATCTGAATTAATTTTATTATACGTATACTATTAGGAACAATGTATTTTTGAGACCGTTTTAGAGCTTCAACCCACTCAGAATTGAGAAGTCTTTTTTTAGCTGTGGGATGAATGCAGTGTACTTATTTCAGAACTAAGTATAATATCTTTCAATTTAAACAAGCATCGTATATTTATAGCAATATATATTCCACGGCTCTATAAATTACAAAAAAAATGTCACCTTTAATTTTTACTAATAGTAACATTGCAAGTACATTGACTAACCGATAAATTAAAAAGAGAGCCGGGCCTCCATTTAAGATTAACTTTATTAGATTTCATTCAAAAGAACACCAGGGGATTACTAATGAACCTTTTTATCCTTCTGCCCTCAGATGTTTCGTTGAGATTTGCAAATTACATTTTCGTATATTTCATACACATTTCTAGTAATTTTCAGGTTTAAATCGTCTTAGATTCGTGAAGCTTAAATACAACTTCAGTGGTGATCTTTATTGTTATATTTTATTTAAAAAATGGCCTTTGTAATTTTTAAATATATTTCAAACTAAGGAATGATGTCTTATGGCGACAAATACATTTTTTTCTTCGTCCTTTTCACCTTCTCATAAAAACCTGCTTGTGTACGTGAGCTTCTCCCGTTCTAGGGAGGATTTGCCTTAAATGTCACGCTTGGTAAACTGACGACTTGGCATCGTCGATCAATGTATTTTACGTCTGGCGTAAACGAGAGTTATACCGCCATATATCACCTCTCCTATAACCCAATAAGTAGTATCCGGCAAAGATTAAATCTTCGGTATCCGGTACCTACCGGTCCGAATATTTTAAATACGAGATGATTACATCACCATCGATCTGACCCCATAAAATCTTTAAGAAATTTTAAAGTCACCAATTAAGACATCCACAGGATAAGGTATGGCAATGGATTCTCTTATGCCACATCCATACAGCAATTGTGTTGAAAGTTATGAAAAAATTATATCACTTAAGGTGGAAGCGCCGGCCGTCCGTCCATACATTTTTTAATCAAAATATACACTAAACACAGACACTCTTTCTTTAAAACTAATCATTTTATCACTTCTCTACAATGAAATGTGTACGCGTTTGACCTTTATAGGCAATAACTTACATTATATACTGAGAAAAACAATAGTGAAATCCCGGAAAAATTTGACACTTCTTTAGTAGTGTGCGTGA
>DWHP01005379.1:0-11967 GCA_018247895.1 Parnassius honrathi | reverse complement strand
CATTGGAAGACGTTTTCAAGCTACTGGACTGGAAAGGATACGGTATTAACATCAATGGCGAGTACATCACTCAACTTCGATTTGCCGACGATATTGTCCGTATAGCAGAATCGCTGGAGAACCTAAGCACTATGCTCAATGACCTCAATAGTGTCTCCCAACGAATAGGTCTTAAGATGAACGTGGAAAAAACAAAGATCATGTTTAATATCCATGTCACACCTGTGCCGGTAGTGGTTGGGAGCACTATGCTCGAAGTTGTTGACGAGTACGTTTACCTGGGACAAATAGTCCGACGGAGTAAGTCCAACATCGACCGAGAGGTCAATCGACGGATTCAACTCAGCTGGGCAGCGTTCGGAAAATTACGACGCATCTTCTCGTCAGTTATACCTCAAAACCTGAAAACGAGACTATACAAACTGTGCGTGTTGCCAGTGATGACCTATGGAACGGAGACGTGGTCTTTCACTGTTGGCCGTATGAAGAAGCTCAAAGTCGCTCAGCAAGCAATGGAGATGGCTATTCTTGGGGTTTTTCTGCGTGATAAACTTATAAATGAGGATATCCGCAGTAGAGAACCAGAGTGACCGACATAGCGCAACGGATTAGTAAGCTGAAGTGGCAATGGGCCGGCCATATAGCCCGCAGAACCGACAACCGTTGGAGAAAAAAGGTTCTCAAGTGACAGCCTCGTACTGGTAAGCGAAATGTGGAGCGACCCCCCACTAGATGGAGTGACGACCTGATAAGACATGCAGGAAGTCGATGGATGCAGTTGGCTCAGGACCGTGCTTTGCGGCATATCTTGGGGAGGGACTATGTTCAGCAGTAGACTTGTGAAGGGCTGTAATGATGATGATGATGATGATGATGATGATGATGGAAATGATGAATTTACATGTAATAAATAAATGCCTATTTCAGATACTACAGAAAGACGATAAAATCCACCGACTGTTTCTTCTAAATCGATCGTACCACATAATAAAATTCACAATCGAGAAAATAACGACCATATTAGAAAAGTTCTATTCTCAAATCAAAGACGATCCGTCATTTGAAATAAATAATACAGCGGAAATTGAAAATTTCAATTACATATTTTATATACTTGAAAATTTATTAAAAAGACATTCTGTGACTAAGGAACTGTTTAGTCAAACCAGTACGCAAACTTCACAGGATGATGAAAAGTTCTTAAAAAGAAGCTCTATAACTGATATATGGCGGAAAAAATGGAATCCCAATTATAAACCTGATGTTTCACAAGCCAGTGTCGATAAAAAGTGTGTGGAATTGAAATGCAGTGAAATATTAAACAAAATAATTGTACAAGCGATGGACGGTTATAGCCTTATATCGTACGCAGCGTTACAATGCTTTAATTTGTTGCAATCTTAAATCAATAAACGTTTATAAAATTATATGGGGTTTTGTGTCACTAATTTGTAACTACTACCACTAACGTGTATTTTACGGAGTGTAGAAGTAAGGAGTACCAGCTCCCATAGGAGAATAGTTGAAAAAGTGTGCATCTGTAAGCAGTAAATAACATTTCAAAAACTCTCTACAACAGCGCTCGAGTAGCTACGGGGTATGTTAAATCGCCGTAAAATACGTTGAGAGTGATTTTTTAAATAAAAATTTTGAAAACAATAAAATAATTATTGTAAAAAGAATTATGGTGAAAGTCTGTGCAATAAATAAAAATATAAAAAGTTCTTTCAAATTTAGACTGTAGCTATAGTGGCACCACCCTTATTTAACGCTTTCCTACGGACACTTTTTTATACAGAGTCTGTACTCCCTACTTCTACACTCCATAGTGTATTTAATAGTATCGTTTGAGGTACACAACTTGAAATCAAAGTGTATTTAAAGTTATCAGTACGAAAAATAATTCCCTACCCCATTCAATAAGTAGAGGGAAATGAATCAGGAGGTGGGCATTAGCAACTTCCTGGTAACTCAATAAAAAACCACAGTTGCCAAGCTAGGCAATTTTGGCTTATATCCCCCTATCCCGAGTACGGAGAATATATGTGTGGTCGATATTGCTATAGCCTTTTTGGAAACTGGTTTGTCCATGAGTATGGAAGTCGTCAAGTAAAAGTAGAACCTCCCAATCTTACTCAACATCTCAGGTGTTCCGAAAATGAGCCTGCCAATGTCTCCCAACGGATAGGTATTACAAAAACATGAACGACACAAAGGTTAAGTGTAACGACTTTGTCATTTAAACAGGTAGGTAGCCATAGAAACCCACGAAGTGTCGACGAGTATGTTTACTCATGATACGTTGTCCGAGTAGGTAAGTCCACGTGTTCTCTTTAAGTAAGTATTATCAAAACTTGAAAACAAGAGTGTATAGCCAGTATGTGCAGTCAGTTCTTAGACATAGCCCTTTTGACACTGGCCCTATGAGAAAATTCAAGGTAGCTCAGCGAGCTATGGAGAGTGTTATACTCGGAGTTTCTTACCGTAATAGATTTCGTAATCTTTATCGAGTTCATAATCATAACCGTTCATTGATTTTCTCTAGTGGCAGCTTGCTGCCGGCCAGCAAACTGTAGAGTGGCCTTCGACTGGATGCAGTGATGGCCTAGAAAGGCATGCTGGAAGTTGAAGGATGCTAGTGGTCCAAGGCCGTATTTTGTGGCATTCCTTTGACTTGATGATATAACGTTAAACTGTAAGATTAGGCTGTATAACAGCAATATCAACAACATGACATTAGTTCTGACGGGATTTTGTTGCCGCTTCTGTTTTATCGCTTCGATAACGTTTTGAAGCGGATTTTGATACGTAAAAGTGGTACCATTTTGTGCTCCAAGGGAAGCGATCTAATAAATGCTTCGATGGTGATATTAAACTCGGGTATTTTTAATCGTTTGGGAGTATATTATCGTCATCAACTGCCCGTTATATTAAAGCTGTGATTAAAATCTCCCAATAACTTGTCAATGTGACGCATCAGCATATTATGAAGAGTTTCTAACTAAAATACAAATCAAACAAGGTTGTATAGTCTAAGACCTTTGGCTGACTAAATCATAACAACAAAACAATTTTTACATTGTTTTATGGAGGTTTTTGAGAACTAATGAGTGTAGATAGATAACTTAGAGTAATAGTGTTCTGTGTTTGGAACTGACTAGGGGTGTCGAGTTAAAATATATCGATATTTATATTCGATGTGGAACATCGGATCTCAGCATCGATGGTTATCGATGTATTGCTAGAAAACATCGACATTCTTCACTATCGAATACTTTCCACAAAAGTTTAATATTGATATTACCTTTTTCCAGTTAAACACGCAAAGTTTGTGATCCTTGACTTTGTATGCGTGAATGTCGAATCAGATACCAGAGTAACATAGCAGCATATTTTCTTTATTCGTATCTAAAAAGGTAGCCTTATGGATTTTTTTTACGTGGTTGGTTTGATGTATTGCTACAAAATTTAATAGTTTTTTTGGAAAATTTTGCATTTTAAAAAGTTTTCATTTCTCTCAATTTTTGTAAAAACCTTCCAAATATGACTATTTTGAGGTACTATCTTGTTATTAACTAAAAAAAGAACAAATCAGTTGTTTATTTTTTTCTATAATTTTATTTTGTATCCGTATTTTCACATCAATATTGAGTTAATTTGTTTACAAGTTTAAAAACTAAATGAAAAATACACTAAACAAACGATTTGATGCAATACACGTAAGTAGTATTACATGACATATCGAATACTACTTACTTCATTGTAAAGATATAGCATTTTAAAGAATAAAAAGGGAAATATATTTCTTATTATGAAATGCATTATAATATAAAAGATCATCAAAATACTGTCACAAACGAGTAGAGGTTAGGTTCGTAAACATAATAGAAATATAACATTACATGCCTTTTCAACTTCGAACTAGAAATCAGATGATGCGTCAACCTGCAACGCAGTTATTTTAGAATAATTAATTGTAGTAGCAAGTAAAAGTTTTACATAAAATTGTCTTAGATAAACAATCAAAACAATGATTTAATTGCGTTACCGCCAAACAGCAGAAGATGACGCAAGAAGAGGGAGAGTGAGTGACAAACGAGCACACAGTTCACCTGATGGTAAGTGGATGCTGTGACCCATAAACATGAACATTTATCCTCGATTAAGAGTCAAAACGTAGATGCGTTGTCACCCCTGTGGACTAAGATGGAATGCCTCGTTTTCAGTAAAAAAGGATCTCTGGATCCCTACACTCACCACACGAAACACAACAGGATTAAGCTGCTATTTTACGCTGGTATTCTGTGAGAGTGTGGTCAAACCAACCCATTCGTGTTAAATCCATAATATACTTGCAGCATGGCTCTACCACGTCCAAAAAGAATCCATAGACTTCACACATTGAGAGCGAATAATTGATCGTTCTGTCAGGATAGATTACGTAATTAATCTGGTCATTCACAGATGTCACTATATTAATGAACCTTATTAAAAATTGAAGTCATCAAATGGTGTTAAAATTATTTGGTTTTTTAATAGATTCGACAAAAAATTAAAAAAAGCAAATATTCGATGTTTCTATAAATAAATATTATATCGATATATCGAATACAATAAATATTTATCAAAACATCTAATCAATCCGATATATCGTACGGAAAACATCGAAAAAAATCGATATATCGATGTTAAGTGAATATCCATAGAACTGACATTTATGTTTATTATGAGGGCAGGGCGACAAGGGCACAGAATATATATATCCCAAAAGGGGTGATAACAACAAATTCAAACGATACAGTAATTATTGCTCATTAATGAAATAGGAATTCAAACTTAAATTGACTGTGTATATTTTTTCCAATAAATTGAAATGTCCTCATTTCTTTGCTTCATATGTCACAGTACAGTAAATTGTGAAACTAATGAAGAAACAAGAGAGAGATACAGAGAAGTCGTAGGGATGAATGTTGGTAAAGCAAATAATCTTAACTTGTAACATTTTTATTTTGTTTATATCTATATAAAAAAAGGAAAACATACACCAAAGTAATTAAATGTCTCCTTTTTACCTCCCTAAATTTACATACATTATATATAACTATCTTCGTCTCATCACTGTAGTTCTTTGTATAAAAAGTATGTCATACAACACAATAGGATTTTCTCCTGTATCTTGAAGGCAACTTACAAATATAAATTGCACAAGTACAAACATCCAGACCTGAAACAATTATATGTAGGCAATACAAATACTTGTTCCGGATTTGAACCTGCGGCAACTCAAAGCTAAGCCACAGAGTCGTCAATGTCTATTGTTGACCTCCCTCAACTGTTGCCACTTGCTACCAAGCATTATGTTAAATCTTTCGCATCATTACTGTGAGTAACAACTGTAATTAATGTTAAAGATGTTAAGACCGCTTAGCGGTCAGCTGCCGCAGAGTCTACATCACCTGAGGATGCCTCATGTAGAGGCGAAACACATTTCGTATTATCGTTGATGGTGTGCCTTTCCTAGAGTAGTGGTGTTGGGATTAGTGCACGCAACTGAGGTAGGGCGGGAGGTGCTCTTCAAACTAGGTAAGACACATCATTTTATTTTACTGAGTAATAATATAAATATTGTGAAATAACTCTTAACATCTTAAATATAATGGGTGTCCGCAAAGTAATGCCTGATTCTATTAATTATGTAGTGAATGTATTGAAACATTTTATCTCCAGAAGGGACATTGATAAACTTTCATTTCATTCATTACGGCCCTTCAATTGTCCATTGCTGAATATAGGCCTAGCTGCATAAATTGCCTTGTAGGGATTTGCCGAAGTTGCCAAGCTTGGCTTGGCAGTTTTTTTAATTCTTGTTCATTATTGTTTTTCTTCAGTTTTTTTTAAATTAATTTTGTGTGTTAGCAGGAGATAACCTACCTACTGACCCACATGCCAAGTATGGCAAATATCATCTCAATGAGATAATCTATGAGAAGGCCTATGTTCAAAAGGGGACTAGATAACAGTATCGGGATCAAGATGTGACTGCTCCTTGCCTGTTTCAGTATTCCTTTGTGGTTTTCTTAGGACACCCTGAAGCTATCTTCCGTTATGATTTTTTTATAGAATGTGGGTGACAAACGAGCACACAGTCCACCTGATGGTAAGTGGATGCTGTGCCTTATAGAAAACTACATTTATCTTTGATTAAGAATTAAAATACAGATGTGTTGCCAGCCTTGAGGACTACGATGAAATGCCTTGTTACCAGTAAAAAGGGTCTCCAGTTCTTTACAATCACCAAACAAATCACAGCAGCATTGTACTGCTATTATACGCTGGTATTCTGTGAGAGCGTGGTTCTTCCCCAGTTGAGCCGATCCATTCATACTACAACCATAACATAGCTGTAGCGTGGCTCTACCATGCATAGAAAAGATAATAATGACAAAAAAGCATCAAAAGTAAGGGTTATGAAATTTATAGTAATACAATCTATTTTGATTATTTACTTATAGCACTTTTATAATTTTCTGTTTCAGTTGTGTCCAGATTCCCATCTCTGTTACATATGTTGCCATATCTTAAATAAACTCACATTGTTCAGATCGATATGCCTGAAACGAAGTTTGGAATATCCAGTGCTATTTAGGTATGTTGTTTATATGATTTAATATATTGCTTTTGTATTAAGGAGAGCAAATATCACCTTACATATTTTTGGCAGTACCGATGTTGCCGGACTAACATTTTTAGAATAAAATGTTCAGTTAGGAACATTCTTATTTTTTATCCAATTTATTATAAAGCAACCTACTATCAATATCCTTTAAATTAATTAATGGAATAAATTTCTTATAAATGAAGAAATTTCTTCAATTCCTTCTTCTTTTCAGTTTACATTTTTATTTTTTAAATTTGTAATTTTGCCCTATAAAGAAATAAATACTATACCTACTATTATCATGACGCAAGAAAATTGAATAGATTCTGCTGGTGGTAATTGAGACGTTATTGTAGACCGTAGATATTTAGAAATATTTACCGTATTGCTGTAGAACAGCTACCATAGGAACAGTATTGTTAAGCAATACTGCTGTTCCTGTTTGAAGGGAGAGAGCACAGTTACTCAGGTTCAGAAACAACAGTATATCTGTGACCTTTGATTCAAATTGGTTACAGGTGTCGGAGACTGCAGTAGCCACATGCTATCAGTAGAGCTGTGTGTTTGATTGTTTGTAATTCTAATATCTTTCCCTCTATATATAAAAATCATTTGTTGTCCGTTAGTCTCGCTAAAACTCATAAATGGTACTGATTAAATTTTTTGTGTGTGTTTGAACGGATTTTTTAAGTTTGCAAGTGGTTGCTGGGGCCCATAGACATCTACGTCTATCCTTGATTACGAATCAAAATGCAGATGCGTTGTCACCCATGAGTACTAAGATGTAATGCCTCATTTCCAGTAAAAAGGGTCTCTAGTTCTCTACAGTTATCATACAAAACGCAGCAGCATTAAGCTGTTATTTTATGCTGGTATTCTGTGAGAGTGTGATCATTAACCAGGTTGAGACAACACATTCACGCTACAAATATACTATTTATATAGCTGCAGCATGGCTATATTATTACCTAGTATCCATAGATTGTTTAGATTCACATTTGGACTCGGTAGGTGGCGCTATTGTCGAGATCTGGAAGTCACCCATGTAAAGCTGGGGCGATCACTAGTTATATAAAAATACATTTATACTATGGGGTAAAAATTATTTTATGTGTAATACCAATACTGTGATAGTCTGACATCTCTATAGGCTTTAAAAGCGACAATTTACATTTTTGAAAAAATGTATTTCACTGAGTTGGAACCCAAACATAGCTATTTGTTAGTCCCTCAGTACTCGTACCACAAAGCCACGCAGGTGTCTTTACAAGTGTAGATGTTTTAACTAACAATGCCAAGGTAACAATGGCAAGAGAAGAGAGAATTAGGTATATTACATAGTATTAAAAATATTTTTAACTTTAAAATTACTCACACATTTTGTTAGTACTTACACATACTTTGAAAATTTAAAGAATGTATGAGGAACAGGAATCAATCTAAATATTTAATTTTCACTGCATATATATTGAATAATATTAAAAATTCTAATCTTGTAGTGGCGGTGTAAGAATATTCACTACCCCATTAGGCGACATGCGTGTCGTAAGGGGCATCTAAGGAAAACTAAATCAAGAGATAGACAGTAACATCTTTCTGATTACAACTCAAAAGCATAAAACTCTGTTTTTTTTAAATAGAATAAGGGTGACAAACGAGCACACAGTCCATCTGATGGTAAGTGAATGGTGTGACCCATAGATATTAGAAAAGCGAAATCTACATTTATCCTTGATTAAGAAACAAAAAGGAAATGCATTGTCACCCCTGAGGACTAAGATAGAATGCCTCGTTTCCAGTAAAAAAGTGTCTCCGGATCTCTATACTCCTGTGGTTGTCAGCCTGCCTGCCAAGCACAGGAGTATAGCATGGCTATGATGGCAAAGTCAGGGGGGATTGATGAAATCTATAGGGAGACCTATGTAATGGATGAATGAATAGAAGGAATATTAGATTTATCTAGAAATTATCCCTGAACTACCATTAAGGATGGTGGATTCTTTACAAACTGACATAAAACTTGTTAGCTTGAACCCAACCTGGATGTTTGCAGCGAAAAGGGCGCATTATATTTACAAAGAAGCGATATTGAATTGCATGTACAGTGTCCAGATGAAGCATGCCAGCAAGTCAGAAACAGTAAATCATATGAAATAATCTACGAATATGATTTAAATAATGTTAATGATAGTTACTCTGATAAAATACATGAAATTGTCAAATATGAAGAGGATAATGATTTCATACATCCAAATGATTTGTCGATTGCGCCAACATCAAACACTGAGAACTATAATGATTTTAACGAATTCGATTCTGTAGTTAATGAAGATGTATTCGAAAATACTAACAACGAGCCTGATCAATTTCAAAATGTCGGCTATGGTAAAGGTAATTACGAGATTAATGATTATAATGAGGACAATGGCTATGACGACAAAATGATTGATACAGATAATTCTAATAATGATGAAGCGGATATTGAAACCACTGATGTAATTAATAGTGATCTAAATTCGCAAAAGGACTGTAATGTTACTGATCGTATTAGAAAGCGTAAATCAAAAAAATCGAGGAAGAAAAGCTTCGAGAAGATAATATTGACTTTAGAACAGCAGAAGGCAGAGTTAGAAGCAAATAGAAGGGATAAGAAATATATAGAATCTGAATTTAAATGCTACAACTGTGCGTTGGGGTTCCTGTTCAAAGACACCTACCAAGCTCATATGATGAGACATGAGGAGGTGAGTACACTTGAAACTGATGATGACAGTCATTGGTTATTTTAACAAATTAATGACTAGCTGTTCACCGCAATTTTGCCCGCGTGTAATTTATGATTTTTTTTGTGCGGAGTCTTAAATTTTCTTATAAAATAATGTAGCCTAATTTACTCCTTGTAACATCAGCTATCTGCCAGTCAAAGTCCCGTCAAAATCGGTGCAGTCATTTCGGAGATTAGCCGGAACAAACAGACAGGCAGACGGACAAAAATTTTAACAATTGTGTTTTTGGTATAAGTACCGTATATACTTTCATATGCATTTAGTAAAAAGCTGTTATTTTCACATTACAAACAGACACTTCAATTTTGTTTATTTGGTAAATTTTGGATCTTTGGTTTGGGTTTGGCGATGTAAGAATATCCACTACCCCGTATTATTCCGTAGGTTGGAGGGGCGGTTATTTGCCGTAGTTGCCACGACTGGCAGGCGGGTTGGCAACCGCAGTTTTTTGAAACCAAACCTCTGACAGAGGAATCTAATCAGAAGATGAGCAACATCATCTTCCTAATAATGGCTAAAAATAAAAAACTGCGGTTGCCAACCCGCTTGCCAGGTTTGGCAAATACGGCAAATAACCCCCCTATGAGGCAATCTTAGGGAGAGGCCTATTTTTTTTAATAAAATGAGTGTGTCAAACGAGCACACAGTCCACCTGATCGTAAGTGGATGCTGTAGCCCATAGACATCTACATTTATCCTGGATTAAGAATCCAAACGCAGATGCGTTGTTACCCCTGAGGGCTAAGATGGAATGCCTCGTTTCCAGTAAAAAAGAGTCTCCGGATCTCTACACTCACCATACTAAACACAGCAGTTTAAGCTGCTGTTTTACGCTAGTATTCTGTGAGTGCGTGGTCCTTCCCCGGTCAAGCTGACCCATTCGAGCTACAACCGTGATATAGCTGCAGTGTGGCTCTACCACGTACAAAGGTCCTATGATCTGCAGTGGACTTTAGTAGGCTGTAGCGGTAAAGGTTGGTTAATTTTTGCTTTGCCTTAACCACCGCAGCTTGGGGTTGTTTACATCTACGTTAAGTCATATACAAGGTTCCTTTTCTACCAAGGGGTCCTTCTGAGCAGGTATCAGCGTATTTAAAAACACAGTTATCTATCCAAGGTGAGCTTTGGAGATGGCTGGACTGTCATGTAACAAATTCCTTTTTCTTTTGATCTATCGAAGTAATCATCCCACAATAAATAAGCAATGAACTATCGATGATGACGATATTTTGGTTTCAGTCAAACGGAGAGTACCGATGTACGCTATGCACCCTTCGCTTCGCAAGTCCGTCGGTGCTTCGCTCGCATGTTTCGCTTCATTCGGAGCGCTACCGCTGCGCTGTCTGCGAAGCGTTACTCCGGCCACGAGCCCGAGTGAAGCATTCCAAGGAATGCCTACGAAGGGACGCCGCTGATAATGTCGCGTGCCACTTGTGCGCTAAATTGTTCAAGTAAGCAGTCCAAACGTGTAGTACCAGTGTTATAATATCCACCCTTTTTAGTCGAACCAAGCTCTTAAAGAATACCAGAGTAATATTGTAGTTTATTGCTGTTTTGTTTCGTATGATGAGTGTAGAGAATAGGAGACCCTTTTTACTGGTAACGAGGTTTTCCATCCTAGTCCTCATGGGTGATATCGCATCTGAATTTTGATTCTTAACCGAGAATAGATGTATAGTGAGTGTATAGGCCATAGTGTCCCCTTACCATCAGTGGACTGTATGCTCGTTTCTCAGCTTTATACTGTTAAAAATTCCACTAACCTCTATCGTCCCGTGGCTATCGAGAATGGCGACAGAGGGAAACAAACCAGGAGATGGGCGGCAGCGTCTATTTAAAAAGACTTGACGTCACACTATAGTTATTTTTTTTGTATAATAAGGGTAACATGCAGTCCACCTGATGGTAAAGAGATACAACGGCCCACAGATATCTACATCCATACTCAATTAAAATCTAAATGCAGGTGCATTATCACCCTCGAGGTCTAAGATGAAATGTCGTGTTTCCAGTGAAAAGGGTATCCGGTTCTCTAAACTCACCATACGAAACGCAGCAGCATTAAGCTGCTCTTTTACGTTAGTATTCTGTGAGAGCGTGGTGCTTCTTCATTTGTGGTTCCCTCATAATATGCAGGCAGCATTGTGCTATCATGTGGTTAAATGTGTACAATTCGACTAAATACAAGAAATTATTATTTTACAGGGACACTAGCGGTCTCCAGCAACATTTGAGGCGTGTTCACAGTTCGAAGACGGGCAGAGTGTATCCGTGCGGTATTTGTGGGGAGACCTTCCGGAATCAGCCTGCGGTACGGACACATATGCTGTGAGAGTACCCTCATTTCTTTCGTTCCCATATTAGAGGCATCATCATTACAGCCAAGTCCACTGCTAAACATAAATGTTTCTTAAAGGAGACAATATTTTTTGGGCTCACTAGAAATATTAACGTCACTTAATAGTATTACACCAAAAAAAAAAAACACCAAATTATAATATTAAATTGGCTATGTATTTTTAG
>DWHP01005378.1:0-11967 GCA_018247895.1 Parnassius honrathi | reverse complement strand
CCGTGAGGACTAAGATGGAATGCCTCGTTTCCAGTAAAAAGGGTCTCCGGTTCTCTACACTCATCACACGAAACACAGCAGCATTAAGCTGCTATTTTACACTTATATTCTTTGAGAGCGTGGTTCTTCCCCGGTCGAGCCGACCTAATTGTTACCAAATTGTTGTAGTGTTACAACTGTACTATTAATATAGCTGTAGCATGGCCCTACCACGTATAAATACCATGTTATAGGGGACTTCGGCCACCTGCACTTAACAGGCGAAACGCAGAAGTAGCGTGGCTCTACTACCGTAACTGCTGCTTGCCCGTCTCCTGTTTCATTCCCTTATCCTCTCCTCTCGTCTTCTCTTACACCGGCTCTACACTGGTTAAGTACAAGAACATCTCTGGAGGTCAGCAATACATGATCGACGCACTGCGGTGCTTCCAAGTTTTCACGGATTACCCGGAGGTTTGCGGCATCCACCTAATTTTACGTCACTTGTAACTAACATAGTACCGTTGTCACATATTGTATTATGTAATTTTTAGTTATAAATTAAGTTGAATTAATTTGTATTTTAACTTCCCGCTAAAAAAGTTAAAAATGTTCATAAAATAGGGAAGTTATTGGTTTCATCCCGATTTTCGAAAATCGAGTTTTCATCAGATTTCGACGTTTTGAGATCCCAGGAAGCTATTCTGACTAATTTAACGTGGACGTCCGTACGGATGTATGTATGTATATATGTGTGTGTGTAAGTATGTAAACCTTTCATAACTTTTGAACGTCTTGATCGATCGAGATGCGGTTTACGGCATTCTAAAGATAACAATGTGGAATAGATTTGGTGATAATATGAACTGATTCGGACGGGTAGATTTTGAGAAATCTCAGTAATAAAAAATTTCAAAACTGTTGTTTAAAATAACTTTTAAACGGATTTACCGAACGATTTCAAAAACGAAGCTCTTAATCTCAAAAAACGACGTCGAATGCCGTTTGGAAAATAAAAATCGGTTCATTCGTTCGTGAGATACCATAGAAGAAAGAATTTGAAAAAACGTTTTTTTTAACATAACTTCGAGATTTCGCAGCATAATATGGTGAAATTTGGAGGGCTTTGCATTTGAAATTAGCGGGGAGTTCCAGGGATGGCCTGCAGGGTCAACTAGTTTCTTTTATAGAAGAGGGGGCAGGGGGAGATTTCGTTCAACAAAGTCTCGACTTCAGACACAAGTTTGTCCCGGTACTGGGCGAAGTTTTCCCGAGAAATATTGGCGTGGCCGGTGTACAAAGCATCACCAGTGCTGCGTCTGCATAGCAATGAATGTTACCCGTCTGCAATATGTCATTGATATGCAGAAGAAACAGCGTTGGTGATAACACGCAGCCTTGTGGAACATTAGCGTTAATGGGCTTGTAATCGGAGCATGCACCGTAAACCACGACCTTGATGCTCCGATCAGCAAGAAAATTGGTGATCCTCCCCCTTGGACTCTACTGCCTCCGCCCATTTGTGCGTTAGGTAACCCAGAAGATCACCAGCCGAGCGACAGCGACGGAAACTGTACTGGCGGTCTCTAATCAGCTGGTGATCCTCAAGGTACCTCATGAGCTGGCTGTTAATAACGGATTCCATTGTTTTAGAGAGCGAGGAGATGATGGCGATAGGCCTATGGTTGGATGGATCAGAGCGGTTACCTTTTTTAGGGATCGGGTGCACGAAGGCTGTCTTCCGTGATTTCGGGACTACGCCTAGGGAGTAGGAGTATCGGAAAAGACACGTTAAAATCGGTGCCAACTCTGGAGCACACGTCTTCAGCACAATTGGGGGGATTCCGTCAGGCCCACGGAGCATGGAGCATATAGCTCGAACACATAGCTCGTACTTACACTACGGGATGATCGGCGGTGTGTTCCCCCCGTCATCAAGCGTCGAGTAGGACGCAAAGAGAGAGCCCAGTAGATCGGCTTTGCCCTTTGCGGCATGGGCCAGTGAATCGTTCTCCCTGTGCAGAGATGAGAGAGATGGCTGGCAGAAGTTACCTTGGACAGCCTTGGTGAGAGACCGAAATGCACGTGTTCCCGAAGGAAGACGAACCAGTTTCTCGCCAATTCTGCCGATGTGCTCTGACTCTGCCTAGACAATGATACTTCTGAAGGACCTGGAAGCAGAATTATACTTCTTTTTAAGAGCGCTGTTATTTGCATTCCGAGAGGTCGATGCGCGAGCCCAGGCCTGGTAGCACTCTTGCTTGTGACTTAATGCGATTTTGCAAAGGCGATCAAACCAGGGCCGGGTTCAGCCTCCGATAGGTACCACAGATGATGTGATAAAAAGGTCCATTTCCTGTAGCACCAGATCAGCGACAGAATCAGCAACAAAGATGAGATCATCCGGTGAGGAAAAAACGCGCCCCCAAGGTAGAATGCAAAAAAAGATCGCATCTCGCCCCAATCGCCTGACCTATAATGCCAAATACGCCGGCAATCTGCAGTACGCAACCGCGATGGGAGCGTGGTGGCAGCGTACTCCGGATCAGACAATGGTCCGTGGAGCCAAGAGGAGTATCAACGGAGACCTGATATCCGTCCGGATGAGAGGTTAGCAGAAGGTCCAATAGGGAAGGTACATGATTTTGCACATCTGGGATCCACGTTTGCGGGGTAACCAGTTGTGTTAGACCATATACCAAAACAAAGTCATAGACAGATCTACCCGCATGATGGGTTAAACGAGAACTAAACCATTCAGCGTGGTGAGCGTTAAAATTACCAATATCACGATCTCTGGGGATGGGACCTGTTGTAGCACGGAGTCTGCAGCCATCTGGACGTGGTCGATCAGTCGGTCTGTATCAGCATTATCGCTATGGGACCTATAGACGCACCAGAAGACGCGGGGATGATCCACGCGCAGCCATAAGATGGACACGTCCGTACCTTTAAGGCTGCCGAGGCGTCGAAAACTGATGTCTTCTCCGACGTATGCGCAAACTCCAGCCCGGAGCACAGAGGAGTGTTCTAATTTGTACCCCGGGTAGGAGAGATATGAAGTATCAACCGGAGATGACACCTGTTGAGTTATTGCTTCGTTTGCCCAGAGCAGGTTTAGTCTCGAGCGGAATTTCGCCAACAAGATTTTACGTTAGAATTATTAAGATTGTACCAAATACAATTTGCCTTCCCTTTTTAATGTATTCTTTTAACATATCAAATCATGGTAACAATTTTTATCCGTTCGTGTCATTGTCTGCGTGGGCTAATATCCAGCAGGTTTCTGTCCTCGGGGCACGGCACTACAATAAAATAAAAAATAAAAAAGGGGCCGGTCCTGGGTGCCTTATATTAGGCAATGTCTATTTAATGGTGGTTGTTAGCCGCAGTCGGGTTATTCATAATAAAAGGTGGTAATCTAGTTAAAATTTTTCAGTAACATTGTGGGATTTACTCGACTATCTAGAGAGGAGTTCTCTTGGATAGGGTCGCCCGTCCAGGGACCGTGTATGTAGCGCCGCGATGTTATTAAGGTGTGGGTGTGACCCGTTGTCGGCGCGATTGAACTTACTACGCGCCAGCCGGATCACAAATTCTTCTATGCTTTCCATTCTGAGTTTGGCCGATATAACGTCGTTCCGGACGTAGCGACCCGCACTGACAATGGTCCGTAATGACAAGTTCTGCTGGACCTGCGTTCGCCGCTTCTGTCGATCGCTCAGGAGCGCGTACCAGACCGGAGGAGCATAGGTCAACAATGGTCTTATGAATGTTTTATAAATAATGGTTTTCGTTCTAATAGGCAGCTTGGATACCGATGAGGATTGGACGGAGCATCATCCGCGCACATCTGGCTTTGCAGACGACGAAGTCGACAATGCGCAACAGCCTGTCGATCCGGCAACCAAGGTAGGTCACGGCCTTCTCGTATGCGATCTCCTGGCCTCTGAGCGTGAGTGGTGGTGGGAATCTTTTGAAGCGGCGAGTGAGCAGAGCGGTCGTCTTACCAACGTTTACGGCCATCCTCCACTCATCCAGCCATGGTGGCAATAGGTCCAGCAGACGTTGCATCCTGGCAGTGGTAATGTGGGCTCTTCTGAACGAGGTTCGTCCTCCTAGGGGAAATTTTGATCCATTAGAAGTAATTTAATTAATAGAATAAGGCATTACTTTTCGGAAGTCCATTATATTACAGTAAGTAAAAATTACTTTGTCTCTTGGGTTCAACCCCGCCCCACCAATGAAATTGTTAATCGCACGTCTAAGTGCTGATCTACCACATGCTCGGCGATGAAAGAAAATATCGTGAGGAAACCTGCATATCTGAGAAATTAAAAAAATGCAACGCAAAACGCAATGGATATTTTAATGCCCTAAAACCTTTTCAGAGATGTGACTCCTGTGCCCAGGAGGGTAGCACGTACCAGGCAGGAGTGGAGCGACTTTTTTTTACTTGGAGGTATTTGGTTTTCCTTATTTATTTTTTATGATTTGTCTAGCTATTTAAGATTTTTATGTACTGCGTGTAATACGTGTCTCTTTTTTTTTACTATCACAGCCATTCACAAGTCCACTGCTGCACACAGGCCTCCCGCAAGGAATGCCACAAACACGGTCCTAAGCTACCTGCGTCCTTTGACTTCCTGCATCTCGGACCAGGTCGTCGCTCCATCTAGTGAGGGTTCACCCTACCCTGTTTTCCGGTTCGAGGACGCCACTTGTGCGTCTTTCTTTGCTACCACTTGTCGGTTCTTCGAGCTATGTGGCCAACCACTTCAGCTTACTGATCCGTTGGACTATGTTGGGTACTCTGGTTCTACTGCGGATATCCCCATTCTTTAGTATATCACGAAAATAAACTCCGAGCACAGCCCTCTCAATAACCCGCTGAGTGACCTCAAGCTTGCTCATAATTTAATATGTTTCTTTTTAGGTTTGAATAATTTCCAACCACACTACATAATTGCACAGCTGTATTCCATATCGAGATGCTGCTGGCCATAAGTAGACTATAGGAATAATTGATTCTGATATTTTGTAAATAATCGTACATAAAAATAGCCAAGAGATATATACAAGAGATGTATATTTCTTTAACCATTAATTTTATTCATTTTGATTTCGTTCTTATTTAGGTATCAAAATAGGCTCATCATACAGGTAAAATATTTTCTTCTTTATTTTTCAAATAACTATATTCAGTATCTCAAGGCCCACGCAGTGCAGATACTTCTCTAATATTGTTGTTTTCACACGTGATCGCTTCGACGTCTGTTATCCAGCGAAGCGAACACGTATAATTATTGCTTTTCATCACAACAGGTATTCATTTGCGAAGTAAACCCCAGCTTTCACGGTCACACTCTCCACTCTAACAGGGGGATTCAAGGGGGGTCAAGTATTATGCATGGCGGGGGTGGGACGGCACGTTGTCGCCCCAGCAGCGTTCCCCACTAGGACTGTGCGTGTGGCTGTTGCTGACTGGTGTGGAGAGGGATTTTTATTATTACTAATTTATTTATTTTTATTATATTCGTTTTACAAGTATAGGCGCAAAAAATATCGGCTTGTAACTTCGTGGTAGTATTCAGGGAGGTCTTTGTACTTTGTTGACTTGTGATCGAGATCGATTATCTATAGTTAGCCTTAGCCTATTGGTTCATTTGGATTTAACATGACATGTTAAATCCAAATGAACCAAGTCAATCCAAATGAGCCCTTAGTCAAATCACATTGTGCATTTGACAAGAGAGTCAACCTCTGCGTGAGAAGCCCATGAATAAGCATGACAGGGTCATACTTAAGCCAATTTCTTTTGCTGTTCCTACTTAAGTCTTATAATCAAAAGAAAACTAAAATGGGCAGATTTTATAAATTCCTGAATACCGTGACATTAAAAAAATTATGTCCTCCAGACCGAGTTTCGGCGGCTTCAACGTAGACTGGTAATCAGTGCCAAACAAGATTATAGTGCCTTATGGTATGCGCAAATACACATGCACTCTCTATTCTCTCACTATCATAGTTCGATGGAACGGTACCCTGACACGACCGGAGAGAGATCAGGCGCAGAACCACCGGCTTTACGTGGTTTCCGAGGAACGGAGGTGAAACACCGCCAACTTCATGACTCCGGGCTGCTACTGAGGATTTCTTGGCGAAAAACCACAATAACTGATTTTTTTGGCCTGACCCGTGTTCTAATAATAATATTAAACTATGGAATGTAAGTATGATTTAAGGAAATTGTATTTTTAAAATTAAAGTGACAAATAACTTTACAGTTCACATGTATATCTGCAATCTACTTCAAACAAGGAGTCTTCTTACGTGATGTCACGTAAAGACTTAAGACGAAATGTCTTAAAACCTGTTATTATATCAACCTCAGTCAACAAGGTCAGAAGGTGGCAAAGTAAATAAAATCCTAATAACACAAGCTTATTTGGTTTATCATTATTAACCTAGTGGTAAGTGGGTACTGAATACCACGACTACGTGCAACACACTTCAAGTAAATAAGTCTATAGGTGCGTTTTCCACTCCTGAGGTTGCTTTAGCCTTTAACAATTTATACATATGGTAGAGACGCTTCAACGTTTTATGTCTGCATCAAGAGTGGGTCGGTCCGACCGAGGTAGGACCGTAATTGCATAGAATACCAGCGTGAAACAGCAGCACAATGATGCTGTGTTTTCTATGATCTTTTTACGAGCAGTAAGGCAAGTTTGGACATAACTGTCTATCGTCTGAGAATCCTACGAGTGTAGAGGCAAAACCAGCATTTTTGGCGGCAGGGTACTTGCCTTGAAAAATCAGGAGTCGTTTGTGAGATTCCCTTATCAGAAACCCTAGATATGCTGTGTTGTTTCAGTAGCCATTTTTAAAAATAACTTTTCCTTTAAAAATAGCATGACACAAGATTCATTCGATGACCTCCTATTTATTCGATCATTAAAGCCATTCTTATTACCTTTAATTACCTCATTTAAATGTTTATACTTTTTTGAGAATTTAAGAAGTGGTAGTAGACTACTAGTGGAAAATAGCTGCTTAATTCTGATGTGTTTCTTATTGTTACGAGCTTAGGGTTCGTGACAATAAAAACTGCCGATTGAGTTACCAAAATTAACGCTTTAATTGCCGAACACCAATTAAAACCTAAAACACACTAATAATTAATAAAGAAGCTTCGTTTGTATCGCCAATTCAATACTGCCTCGGTCGGAGCCTTGAGCGGAGGAACGGCTTTATATAGGCCTTTTCCAGCGAAACATCTAGAATGTTCCAGCAAATACCTGTCCCAACCGACTAGATGTAGAAAATTCGAGTGTAGACTTTTCTAGAAAGCTTAATTCTTCTATTCGATACTAGATGGCGCTGTTGGTGGAGTTCTAGAAATATTTTGACACTCCCAGGCATGGCATTTTCTAGAATGCTCTCCTCGCTCTCATCCCCGACACTAGATAGGTAGGTCTGGTACCTGGCACTAGCACCTAGTGCCAGGTACCAGACATCAACTTAGGCGCGCAACAGTGTGGTGAGCGTAGAGAACCGGAGACCCGTTTTACTGAAATCGAGGCATTCCATCTTAGTCCTAAGGGATGACAACGAATCTGAAGTTAGATTCTTAATCGTGGTTAAATATAGATGTCTATGGGCTACAGCATCTACTTACCATCAGGTGGACTGTGTGATCGTTTTTCACCCCTCTTCTATAAAAAAAGTTCAATTTAATTTTGTTGGTTCCTAGTACGTATTTATTGGGGGCGGGGGGTCAAAATTCCGCTCAAGACAATACATGCTCGGGGCAAGCTGAACAACTAGACCAAGACGACTCCTATCCGGCTGATACTTCGAATCTCTCCTATCCGGGGTACAAATTGGAACACTCCTTTGCGCCAAGGGCTAGAGTTGGAGTATACCTCAGAAAGGACATCTGTTCTCGATGCCTCGGCAGTCCTTAAGGTTCGGACCTGTCCATCCCTTGACTACGCGTAGAGAGCGACGATCATCCGCGCGTCTTCGGGTGTCTCTATAGGTCCCATAGTGGTAATGCCGAAACAGAGCGACTCATCGACCACGTCTAAATAGCTACAGACTCCTTGCTACAGCAGATCTCATCCGCAGAAACCGTGATCCTCAGTGTTTTTAAAAAAAGGCGACCGCTCAAACCCGTTTAACTACAGGCCTATCGCCATCACCTTGTTCTCCAAAATGATGGAGTCCATTATTAACAAACAGCTCATGCAGTACCTTGAGGAGCACCAGCTGATTAGTAACCGCCAATACGGTTTTCGTCGGGGTCGATTAGTGATCTTCTGGTGTACCCGACTCATAGATGGACGTAGGTAGTCGAGTCCAATGGGGAGGTATTGGCCGTTAGTTTGGACATTGCGAAGGTTTTCAATTGGGCTTGGAAGAAAGCGCTTCTTCCGAAGTTCCGTTCCTATGGGCTTCCCGAATTGTGCAATGGGATCACCAGCTTTCTTGCAGATCGGAGTATCAAGGTCGTTGTTGACGGTGCATGCTCCGATTACAAGCCTATTAATGCTATTATTCTATAAGGCTGCGTGCTGTTTCTGTGCTGTTTCTTCTGCATACCAATAATATGTTACAAACCGGTAACAAGCATTGCTATGTAGGTCACAGCACTGGTGATGTTCTATACATCGGCCGTGCCAATATTTCTTGGGAAAACATCGCCGAGTACCGAAAAGAACTTGTGTGTGAAGTCGAGTCTTTGCTGAACAAAGTCTCGGATTGGGGCGACTAAATCTAGTCCAGTTTAACCTTTAGAAGACACAAGTATAAGCGTTTACCGCTAGACCTTTACCGTTTACCTTTGTCGTATCTCCTCAGTTTGAGGGCATTCCCAGTGTTGCCTCAGCCAGTATCGGAATCCTCGGCGTCAACATATCGAGTAACAGGCGGTTTCGTGGTTTACATGGAAGAGAAGGCCAAATTGGTCTCTAAAAAGTTTGGCGTACTCAGAAGAACGGGACAGTACTTCATGCCGGCACACCGCCTGCAACTTTACAAGGCGCAAGTTCGGCCTCACATGGAATACTGAGCCCATCTCTGGGCTGGGCCTCCCCAGTGCCATCTCCTTCCATATGACCGCACCCAGCGCAGAGTATTTTCTTTCGCATTTACCACGGGGAGTGCTCTGAGGGATTGTTCGGATTAATCTCAGCCGCCAAATTTCACGAACGCACATCGCGGCAAAACTCCCGATACCATCCACACCATCTGGATGCTTGGCGGTCCTCCACTGTATGTTTTCTTCCGTGTACGATCTCTGTGTGGAATCTTTTACCACCGACGATTTTTCAGGACCGATACGACTTAGGGACCTTCAAGAAAACCGCTTACTCCTTTCTAAAAGGCTGGCAACGCACCTGCAATTCCCCTGGTATTGCAGTTGCTCATGGGCGGTGGTACACACTTATCACCAGGTGAGCTGTATGCTCGTTTGTCTACTCTCCTATAAAAAATAAAAATAGCAATACTAATTATTTATGTAACTATTGCTGCGGAAGGCTGAGTTACAAAGTACTGAGCAACAAATTTACTTAAAGAAAGTGATTATGATTATCATACATTTAAATTTAAAATTAACAGCAATTTAAGACTGAAATTGAACCGGATAGTAAAATATATAGTGATTTATTTTGAAATATACTGATATGTATTGACATTAATTACATGAATGTTTTATTTTTACCTTTTGTTGATGATCAGTTAATGGAATTAATAACATTTAAATACGTCTTCAATAAAAATACCCAATTTCGTGCGATCTTTTTCTACGGTATTTATTTCCATATTTTTTATACCATTTAATAAAAGCACCCATATAATTGATGCATCTTTGCCAACGCAGTGGCAGTCTATTGATGCCCTTCTTGAAGAAGTCAGCTAGACGGGGCATTACAAATTCTCCGAATGTACTGCCACAAGGGTATTGAATTTTTTTCCCGCCAAAAAGTCGTACTCAGCAGAACGGGACAGTATTTCATGCCGACACACGGCCTGCAACTTTACAAGTCGCAGGTTCGGCCTCAGATGGAATACTGTTCTCATCTCCGGGCTAGGACTCCCCAGTGCCAGCTACTTCTACTTGACCATATTCAGCGCAGAGCTACTCAAATCGTCGACGACCGAATCCTTTCCGATCGGCTCGATTGTCAAAGAGATGTTGCATCGCTTTGCATTTCTATCGCATCTACCACGGGGAGTGCTCCGAGGATTTGTTCAGTTTAATCCCAGCACAGCGTCAACGCACACTGCGGAAAAATTCCCGATACCATCCACATCATCTGGATGCTTGGCGGTCCACCACTGTACGTTTCACTAGAAGTTTTCTTCCGCGTACGACCTCTCTGTGGAATCGTTTACCGTTGGAGATTTTTCCGGACCGATACGACTTAGGGACCTTCAAGAAAAGAGCCGATAACTTTGCTACTCAGTAGTTTGTAACTCAGCCTTCCGCAGTAATAGTTACATAAATAATTAGTATTGCTATTTTTATTTTTTATAGGAGAGTAGACAAACGAGCATACAGCTCACCTGATGATAAGTGTCTACCACCGCCCATGAGCAACTGCAACATCAGGGGAATTGCAGGTGCGTTGCCAGCCTTTTAGAAAGGAGTAAGCGGTTTTCTTACTCTTTTTTAAAAGGCCGGCAACGCATCTACAATTCCCCTGGTGTTGCAGTCGCTCATGGGCGGCTGTAATCACTTACCATCAGGTGAGCCATATGCTCATTTGCATACAACAGCACTACGGCCACTTGTATGAGCGAGATATGGCGTGAGTTGCCCGCGCGCTCTTCGCAACAACTATTTCGCGCCCATCGCCGTAGACCGCGTGCCTACTGTGGACACTCAAACGAAGACTTCATGTTTGAGTACGTCACGCCGCACCTATCTCGCTCCCACGTTTTCAGTCTGCCCAAGCACTCATTGTAGACTGAAGTTTTCGGAAATTTACAGAGCTTATTTACAGAACAGGAGCGGGCAAACCAATAAGAGGTGGTGCGTTCGTTTGTAGTGTTCGCTCCGTAAACGTCGTTGATGTGAGTCCCGCTTGTGCTACGTTGCTACCACGACGGTACTTATATTCCATAATTACACGAACTTTTAATGCATGCATGATGACGAAAAATATTTTTTATATAGCATTTGTGACAAACGAGCACATAGTCCACCTGATGGTAAGTGGATGCAGTGGCCCATAGACATCAACATTTATTCTCAACTAAAGATCAAAATGCCGTTGTCATCCCTGAGGACTAAGATGGAATGCCTTGATTTCAGTTAAAAGGGTCTCCGGTTTTCTACACACACCATACGAAACACAGCAACATTACGCTGCTATTTTACGCTGGTATTTTGTGAGAACTTGGTCCTGCCCCGGTCGAACCGACCCATTCGTGCTACACCTATTAATATATGTAGCTGCAGCGTGGCTCTTCTATGTAAAAAAATCAAATGCGATGAAAACATAACGCAAATGACCAATTTTGGAAAAAAATTCCATGTTTTTGAAATAAAATTAGTTTGAAATTAGAATTCTTAGTCAAACAAAAATTATTTTGAATTTGTACTGCAGAGCGGCAATTTCATAGGTAAAGACTTATTATGTTATAAAAACATTATACCATCAATTACGTAAAAAGTAGATGAAAATATCAATAAAAATCGTTTAAAAATTTAAACACATTGTTGAAATTGCAAAGAAAAAATATTCAATATAAATTTTGAATTATTGTATTTTATTGCAAAGAAGCCGTTTCCACTTTTTGTAAACGCTTTATTGATGTACAAAACAATAATTATGTACCTGTGTCCGACTCGCGCAGACCAAAATTAATGATATGGAGACAAGTGGACGGTAATACTCGTAGTGTTTATTACATTCGTTTATATTATTATTTTATTGTTGCAATTTTTTATGAATAATGTTCTTATATATACCA
>DWHP01005377.1:0-11969 GCA_018247895.1 Parnassius honrathi | reverse complement strand
TAAATACATAATATATAATCTTTAAATTAAATTAAAACTTTTTCAACTATTTTTATCTAACAATTAAATATACTAAACAAAAATTATTTCAACGAGTATTTACAAAAAACTATTTACGTAAACAGCGCAACGTTCATTCAATCATCTACAACGCGCCTTGCGATTGTAGGTAATTTTTTCACGCAGGCCTAGCCTAGGTACCTCTGAAGGCATAGAATTTTTCGGAAATTTCCCAAAATCACCAATACAACAAAATATCAATGATAGCTCCGGCTTGTATATTTGACCCAAGATCCAGGATATTCAAAAGCGCCGTAAATCAGCTTGCACTTAGACACTCATTCCCATGTCATATAGGTTCTAGGTATGCACATATAGGTCTTCATTGTTTAGCGTACACTTGATTTCTCCTATAACTTATATAAGAATGATGTGTCAATACATTTACAATAGCAATCCGAATTTATGTAATAAATATTCATTTAAAATTTGCACAACTGGATTAGGCCGAATGTTATGGAACCGTTCATTGTTACCTATTTCATTGTAACAAATAAATAAATATCATCACACCAACAGGACGAATTGACAAACTGTTCATATGAACTATTACGATTAGTGGGTTTAGACAAACTTACTTTTCAATATCACTAAAAATCTTTCACAAAACAATCCCAATACCCAAAGTATTTACCAACTCCATAACGCATACTGTTCCAAACCGATGCGTTTCGATAGACATTTATCCCTGTCATAAATTATTTATTAACAATATTTGCTCACCGCTAGCCACCGAACTGGTAGCTTATATAACCAGGTTACAAGAACCATTACTGTGATCTTTTTCCACACTGTTGATACAAAAGCTTGGGGATTGAGGTGTCTTTTTAAATCAGTTGCTTATTCTTTCAAGGTGTAAGTGATTTTAGTTCCTATATTAATAGAAATAAGAGATATATTCTTATGCATGTTTAGTGTACATATATAAAATGTCAGCTGTTGAGCTAATTTGCGGTGCCAATTCGTCTTTGGGCATTAGAGGAATACGAATTGATTTTATTAGGGTCGCGTTGGAACTCGAATGATTACTTTTACTTCGGATTTCACTATTAAAAATTCGGTAAATCCTGGGCAATAAATGTGGGGGTAAATTGCTGGGTAACTTTTATACATTAACTGTAATAATTTATAGAAAAAGAGACAGGATTAATATGCATGTGAATTTTTTTGGTTTTAAGTACCGGAATAAAAAGGATCTTCACTCGAAAAAAAAACAAATAAATAGAATTGTCACTACATACAGTGAGGAGCGTTCTGTACTTCGCAGAAAATTTCTCGAGTGACAGTCATATGAGACTGAAAAGAGAAATTTTCTGTCCAATGGTTTTTCTATATCTATAGGGCCTGCCATATAAAGACTAACGTGTATTCCAGATATTTCTTAAAAGGGATAATTATGTCAAAAAATAACTCATGGCTTCTGACAGATAGCGGTATAACCACCTTGTTTACATTTACATTTAAAGTTCATTACTTATGACCTATCTAAGTCCACTGCTGAACATAGACCTCTCTATAAAATGCATCTTAAGGGGAATATTTGCCACAGTCACCACACCTGGTAGGCGGTGGCAACTGTTTATTTATTTATTTAAGGTCATCTAAGAGATAAACATTTTCATTGGTGTCGGCGGGGATCGAACCCGGGTCACTCGCGTTCTGTTATATTTACAGCGAGCGTTAACCATCAGAGCTACCACGTGCTCGACGGTGAAGGAAAACATCGTAAGGAAACCTGCATGTCTGAAGAATAAGAAAAAAATATTACGAAGACATGTGCCGTTCGCCAACACGCATTGGGGCAGCACGGCGGAAACTTCCTTGCCCTGAAACCCGCTCAGAAATGAGAGGAGGCCCAGCAGTGGGATGTATATAGGCTGTAACTTTACTTTTTTACTTTTACAAGAGATAAGTACCATATCATTACATATAAGTATTAACCGATTTTACGTACGACTACAAGTACATCAAAAATAAACGACAATAAAAATGGATTAAACCTTTAGAAATTAAATTTTCAGTCACTTGGGTTTTCAATTAGTTTTTTTTTCTAGTTGGTAACAAGAAGGCGCCGCTGTCCGTCACCTGGCTTGCATCTCTGTGCCGCCTATTACGAGACCCACGAGACGACATGTAGTTGATACTTCTATACCACCACTGCACGCTTAAAACTTACAATAAAATACAACTCAATGCACTTAAAATTTACAAGTCAATCAAAACCACCCACAATTAAATTGAATTAAAAATGTAGAATCAACAAGTGCTAGTATTAGCTTAGCGGACTAAGCAAACATTGTCCCGCGGGGTTGCGTACATGTATTTTAAACAGGACCACCCAACAAACAGACAAACTGAAAAGCAATTAGCCCGCGGCTAGTCACGGACATACGATATCAAGCATGTGGCCTTTATTTGTCGTTTTTTTATTGAGTTAATTTAGTATTGCCATTATCCCTCATCTTTTTGGTGAAGCCCGCGGGTATATAGAGATAGTTCACCATTACTTACTTAAACATTGACATAATATAAATAATAATAATTCACTTATCATCAGGCGACCCGCGTGCTCATTTGCCCCCTTTCTTATACATTCCTTCTTATATTTAGACAAAAGTACGTCGGGAGAAGATGTCCTGCGTTTCGTGGAAGAACGAAGCTGATGCCACATAGAGGATCCGATCTCTTTACATTTGCAGCGTCTGGTATCTAATAGGTCAACGAACTTCAAATCCTACGTACTCCAGGTTACCTCCTGCAAAATACAAAGAAACATTTCTCACTCCCGATTTCTGGACCTCGGGGGTAGTGTTTCGCCGATATAGGGATGCGCCAAAGTAGAAAGTTCCCTAAATAGTGCTATATTTACATTTTATATATATTTTAAGTTAAGGTTTATATTGCTATGGGCCAATGTTCTTAATATTTAAGTCGTTGCCACAAATAATAAAGTTATTGTATTGTACATAAAAAAATGAATGCGCATAATAATCTTAATAATCTTAATACGTGTCACGTTGTTTGTCCGCGATGGACTCCTAAACTACTTAACCGATTTTAATAAAATTTTCACAGCATGTGCAATTTGGTCCAACTTGAGATATAAGATAATTTTTTA
This sequence comes from Parnassius honrathi, assembly GCA_018247895.1. Lineage (NCBI taxonomy): Eukaryota > Metazoa > Arthropoda > Insecta > Lepidoptera > Papilionidae > Parnassius > Parnassius honrathi. The sequence continues at coordinate 8,791 of DWHP01005377.1, read as the reverse complement.
CCAATGAGTGACCCACAATTTTTTTTGCGAATTTAAGAATTTTGAACAGGAACGACAAAGGGTCGTCAAAAAGGGCAGAACAACGTCTGCCTGGCAAGCTAGTAGTATTATAAATGTCTTACGACCGTGTGGTATTTCACAGGTTTCAGTCAGATTCAATGATCTAATCATAGACTTTAGAAAAATAATATAAAGTCCACTGCAAAAGATAGGTTTTTTGCATAGATTGCCTCACAAGGGGAGATATTGCCATAGAAGCCGAGCTTGACATGTGTTTTTTGAAAGCTGTTTCTGCATATTGTTTTAAAATTTAATTATCATAATAATAATGTCCTCCAGACCGAATTTCGGCCACGGCGGCCTGCCTCAACGGAGGCTAGCCATCGGCGCAGGACAGGATTACAGTGCCCAAGTGTACGCGCAAGCACAGGTACACTCTCTATTTCATCACTCTCATGATCCGATGGGACGGTAAACCGGCACGCCCGGAGAGGGATCAGGTGTAGGAACAACGGCTTTACGTGCTTTCCGAGGCACCGCCAACTTCCTGACTTCGGGTAGCTACTAAGAATTTCTTGACGGAAAACTCAATAATTGATTTTGTTGGCCCGACCCAGGGTTCGAACCCAGGACCTCATGATCAGCAGTCGCACTACTACAAGCATTAGACCAACGAGGCAGTCAGTGTAATTGTAATATATGTAATGTCAAAATGTACTCTTTTGGTTTCACTTTTAACAAAAACCAGCTATCCGCCCCAGTTTCGCATGGTGGATTTTTGTATCTCGACTACATATGCATGTATTATTCATATAAACCGTCCTTTTGATTCATTCTGTCTATTGGTAAAAACCGCATAAACTCCGTTGCGTAGTTGAAAAGATCTAAGCGTACAGACGGCGGGAAGCTACATTAGGCGAGGTTACACAGTGCGAACTGCTGATGTGATAGTAGATAGCCTCTGTACCCCTGTACTTGCATAAGTTATATAAAACTTGCATGGCAGTAGCTTGATTTGTGTCACCCGGTGACACAAGTGCGAGCTGCTGATGTGAAAGTAGACAGCTACTGCATCTGTGTACTCATCTTCCGACTTCTCATGTGATAAGTCTCGTGCAATCAATGTTATCAAAACACGCACGACGGCTCGTGGTTCATACCACAATAAGTGCGGTTTCTTTACGCCGAAATACTTCGAGCTGAAAATGCTGGCCCAAAGAAAAAGAAGTATTTGGGTCGGAAAGTGGATGCAAAGGAAAGAGGCAACGAATTTAATATTTAAAGAAGTACGTAATGACGGTCCCCGAGAATATAAAGCAGTGATGAGAATGACGCCGTCACAAGTGGAAATACTCTTAAATTTAATTGGACCTAAAATTGAACATAAAGATACAAATATGAGGGATACAATACATGCAGGAGTGAAGTTGGAAATAGCTTTGGTATACCATTCGTCTGGGATATCACGCAATTGTTGTCAGTAATGTTCACTTTCAAAAGCATCCATAACACGAATAGTACCAGAAGCGTGTGCCGCAATAAATGAAAGTAAAAGATTTTATCAAGGTAAGAAATTATTGTTACTCATAATCAAATAACAACTGATTGTTTTTTTTACCACCAGATATTTTTCCGGATCGATACGACTAAGGGCCCTTCAAGAAAAGAGCCTACTCCTTAAAAGGCCGGCAACGCATCTGCAATTTCCTGATGTTTCAGTTGTTCATGGGCGGCGGTAATCACTTACCATCAAGTGAGCCGTATGCTCGTTTGTTCCACTCCTATAAAAAAAGCTTAGCAATACATAGCTTAGATTTATTTTATTAGAGAATGTCATTGCTACAGTAAGTACATCTTGTGTGAGACTTGATTGCGAAGATTCTTCCAATTGTGTAGTGTGTGAAGACGTAGGAATGACCTCATAATATTCAGTGTAGGGACTAGTGGTGATGTTGCTGCGAATAGTCTAGTCGGCTCTGGTTAAGGCACAGTTTCGTAGCTGTAATCAGAAAGTGTATACACAGTCCTAGCACAGGACTTTCTTACGGTATTTAGAGAGTGTATCCGTCGCATATCTATTCTATCGATCGGCAGTAACTGTCTAAGTTGGAGTGTTACATGTCTTCCAATCACATCAAATTCATCTTCTGATGTACTGGGAATAGGACATTGTTAAACTGTTACTTAGCTCTTTAAGTTCATTCACGGCTGCTTTAATGTCAGACCGTTCTGGTGTGCATTTAATATTTGAACTTGGTATTTTTCTTGCTGATTTGCTATTAAGAGCTTATCACGTTCTTCGTTATTATTTTGTAAAGTATCTTCAGACAGCTCGTTTCCTGGCGTTGTTGCACGATGTTTCTGAAATTTACATGACTTTATTTTATTTTTCTGATATCAAATATGAAAGAATGGCAAGATGTACAAGTAAGATTCCATTCTAGGTGGAATTTCTCGGGTTGCTGTTGCGAAGTAGGATTGTTGAGAATGGGTTTGGCATACTAGCATCTCTTTTCTTGTTTTGAGAACACCGATTCGAGTTATAGAGGAAACAGTGATAAAGATTGTCTTATGTGCATGTATTAGTTACGTACCGCTGCATCAGTAACCTACACACCACTAGGAACAATAGATTATGAAAATGATTGATTGATTGATGATGGTTTGTATATCTCATCGGTGTTGCTCCCACTTTTTATGCTTTTCTCAATTTTCAATAGTTTCTGTTTATACGTGGAACGTAAATTTTTGATTTTTTTGTTACTTCACTCGTTTCTTGTAAACCCAATTTCTTTTGGGTACGTTTAAACGACGCTTTACGCAAATCTCTATTCTTACGAGGGATGGCTGATAAGTCCGCGGCCTAAGGTACTTTATGAAAGAAAATATATGATTTATAGTTTTTATTTTTCAATATAATCTCCCTCAAGTGAAGTACATTTCTTACATCTCGCATACAATGCCTTTAACCCACCCAAAAATATTCTGTATCTTTCTCTTCAAAACGACGATCAACCGCAATTTTCATTTCGTTGTCATCTGCAAATCTCCGGCCCCGTTAGTCCTTTTGCAAATTGGAAAACAACAACAAAACATGTGCGGTGTGAACGGGCGCGTTGTCCTGCAGAAAGAGCATTCCACGCGTCAGTTTCCCAAGTCGTTTCTGTTCTGTAGCTTCGCGAACCTGAGTTAATAAATCAGCGTAATATTGGCTATTCATCGTTGTTCCCTTGGGTAGGTAGTCGATAAGCAAAATTCCCTCGCTATCCCAGAAAACAGTCGCCATTAGCTCGGACGCCGAGTTTTCCATCTTGAATTTCTTCGGCGGCCTTTCTCCTTTTTTTATCCATTGCATGGGGACTCTTGTTTGGACTCCGGATCATATTTGCGGATCCATGTTTCATCTACGGTGACTATCGGTTGCCAAATTTCTTCCTTGTTTTCGCCGACGAGCTCCAAAATCTTTGCAACTGGCGAGTCGACGTTGGTTGTTGAGCGCTGTGAGCATTTTCGGTACCCAGCTTGCGCAAATTTTTCTCACATTAAAATGTTCATGTAAAATTTCTCCAACTCGTTCTTTGCTTATCTGCAGTTCATCAGCAATCTGCCACAATTCAATTCTTCGGTCGGCCAGAACAATTTTTTCGACATTTTGGACGTTTTTTTCGGTCAGTACCGTGACACAGCTCTCTCGTCCTTGTTGAAATATGCGGGCCCATTTTTTCACCATCGTATATGAAGGTGTAGAATCCTAAAGAACCGATGACATCTCTTCGAAAATGTCTTTTGGTGTATTCCCCTTCTTTACGAGAAATTTTATCATGGCGCGGTGTTCAAAATTCCGAGAATTTCCGGATTTGGCTGACATGGTTTGTTGTTCAGTAAATAATTGAACTATGTGTGCAACCTTAATTAGTGATTGCTTTTATAATAATACTGAGTGTAGCATACTAGTGTGTGTAGAAGTGCCATGAGTAATTAGCTTGTTACTCATGGCACTAGTTAGTTAGTTTTAATGTTATGAAGAGATGGAAAGCGATAAAAAATTGCGGGAAAATAGCGTAAAAAATTCCTTGGGAAAAATAAGAAACGTAATGGTCAATGGTCAAATATTAATTTACTAAAAAGAAGTTGTAGATAGTTTTCGGTATTAAGGCTGAAATTGGATTGATCTATGGTGGCGTGTGATTTTTTATTAAAAAGTAGTGGTTGTGAAACTCTTCCCCCTACATTAAGTATAAAAAAATGTAACATGAGCGGGCTAACGGAGGGTTCCTTAGACAGTCGTTGTATAACTATCAATACGTAGCTTGAGTCATAGGTGCGTTATTTTACCGCGCAATTGTACGGCTGCTCGATATTACCCGTTACTGTAATAATAGCCTGTCAAAAGTCTACTGCTGAACATAGGCCTCTCCCATAGATTGCCTCCTAGAGAAAATTTTGCCATACTTGCCAAGCTTGGCAGGAGGACTGCCAAACGCAATTTTATATTTTTATTGTTATTAGGAAGACGTTGTTTTTCATCTCCTGGTTTGTTTGCCTCTGTCGCATCTTGCGACCTACATGGAACAATATAAGGTAGTGGATATTATTACCACAACATGGTCAAAAGTATAATTACGTTAGATTTATATTTAAGGTTATAATTTATTTCAAGAAGTAAGTAAGTAAGTACATCTGATTTTCTCTTGAGTAGTTGATCTGTGGCGTTCAGAGATGGTATCTGGTGGATGCAACTTTCCATAGGCTCCACTATGTAAACAAATAATCTGTAGAACTGATCTGTTTTTATATCGATGTCAGCCGAAGCCCAACATGGGTTCAAAGTTATAAGCGAATAATCTTTCTAGTCTAAACTAGCGGATTCACTATTTACGGTTTACGGTTTTTACGTACCTTTTAGGTATAGGACCTTACCAGTTCCTACCTTAAAATTTCACACTATACTGGCCAACCGGGTTTTGCTTCTCGCCGGCATCACTAAAATTGTTTATTGCAATTTAAAATGCTGATTTAAAATGCGCTCGACGGTGAAGGAACGACACCTGCATGACTGAGAAATTTAAAAATATTTCGAAGACAGGTGAAATTTGTCAATACGCTGAGAGGCAGCAAGATTGACTCTTATTTTCCCTGAAATCCTTTCAGGATTTGTAGGAGATCGGTGTCCAGCAGTGGGCTGTATATAGGAGGGTTATATTTTATTTAGTTTTTTAAGTTAATATAGTTTCTGATGAAGCTACACTGCCTTTTTTTGTAAAGCAAATTCATTTTTTTCATTCATTTCACTATCGTACCCTTCACAAGACCACTGCTGAACGTAGGCCCCTCCCAGGGAATGCCACGAGCAAGAATGGAGTATAGTCGTAGCTGACTGAACCTTGGTGTTTCCGTACCTCAGTTTTTAGACGTAACGTATGTAAAATTTAAGCGTCACATTTCATTAACATTCTTGTATAAAATTATGAGCGACACACTGTCTTCTTAAATATACTGCACGTTCACAGTTTTTAACGACTACCTATGTACGTGTGCTATAATTTAAATATTGTCGCGCGTTTCACATAGAGGTAATTTTTTATGTAGTCTTGTTACACACATAAAATATTGTCATTCAACGCATAACAATTACTGGTCTATTAAAGTCAAAGTCAGCTAAAAGATAATAATTTTACATGCAAGAAATATATTTAATAACTCATGGCTAAAACGTGATTCCTTGGTCATGTTTACTTGCCTAACAAAAAGGATAAGATAGTTTTAACTACATGTATTGAAATGATGGTAATGTCATTTTTGTTGACTTTTAAAGTTATTAATCGCTGGATCCTGGGTTAAAATTATTCAAAAAATGTTTCTTATTACTACGCAAAAAAAATTAGCTAATTTTAAGATGTATAAAGGTCGCACAATTGTTTATTATTTATTTATTTATTTAACAATGTATGTACACAAAAAGTAATGTTACGCTGATAATCTTCAAACAGCTGAATCAATTTTGATAAAACGCGTCTAAGAACCATCACTAGAAAACCTGCTTTCAAATTAAAAACCGCACGACGAAACTATGCATGTGAACTCCGTCGTGAACACACAGTAGGCCAACATGGCGAAGTGCGTCCTTATACAAACCCGTAATAAGAGAAAACTGGTGTCTTATGACAATATGACTAACTTTGATATTATTTAGAATTGTATATTTTATAGTATAGTCAGTCGGAATACTTTTTAAGAGCTCTCAAAACAACTGACCTTTCTCATATTTACCGCCATTTTGCAAAATATGAGTCGCCAACGGAATAACAGACAGCTCTGTGGCTGTGGCAACACTATTACAGCATCTGTGTCCGAGTTTGATACCATTTCGTTGCTGCAACCCGATTTATTTAAGTATTTTATTTCTTTTTTGTTTTATTTGTACATTGTCTTTAATTTATTTGTACGTTGCTAAAACATTTCTATTGGAATTGTTTGAGAATATTGTGTAATATTTAAAATGAAATAATCATCTCATTTATATATTTTATATATTTACTAAAATATAATTTAAATAAAAAAGAAAATCTACGGTGGTACCCATCCAATTATTTTTAACAACCTTTTTTTTATATCCATGTACAGAGAAACGATGAGCACAATAGTACGCTTCGTGTACATCGAGATGTCAAAATTTAATATATTAACATATCATTAACATCGTTTACTTTTATCTGAGTGCGTGTAAGCATACAAAAACTATTATTTATGGTAATTATTTTTATTATGATATAAGAAGATAAGATATAATATTAAGCCTTATAAATATTTATAAAGAAATTTACGATTTTATTGACTTTCGTTCGTAGCTTTAGGTCTCAGATATGTGACTAACGCTAATATTTATTTATTGTACCGTAATATGTAAAGCAGAGCCCAAGATTAGATTAGATAAGCAGGGTTATCAAACTCTATTTTTTTGTTTCTAAAGAAACATTTATAAAATTAATGGAGTGCTTGTGGGCCAGACTCAAAATAAATTTGCCCAATATATTTGACGTGACTGTCCTATGAGAGGAACAAATAATTGTATTATTTAAAAAAAATATTAACTGATATCGGCAACTTAGGATCTGGTTGAAATTTAAATGGGACTATAGTAAAAGGTAAAATAAAAAAGGGCTATATTGATTAAAATGCAGTGTTCAAATTGTAAATCTTTCTTTAAATCTTTTCTTTACCTCGTTTTAAGGTCTGTTAAAAATACTATCGCGGCGACATCTTGACATAATTAACTACCAATAATTACTACTGTCTGTGAATTCCATCTACACGGCACTGGTCGCCTTTCTTTTCTGAAAGGGTAGCGGAGCAACGCTTATCCGCCATTGTCACTTCACTTGTATCAAAATGTTTTATTGAATGTGGAGGAAACCTCTTGAAGTTTTCCGTAACAAAAGAGCATCTCTAAACGTTTAGTGATTAAGTAAGGAAATAGGAATAAATAATATGTGTTATCTAATTATAAATATTCATTAAATAATAATAATGATAATTTTGTAAATAATACTATAATGTAATATAATAATAATATTAATATTTGCCATTATTTTCAGTGCCCTGGCAACCCTGCCATCTTGTTTTGAATGTTTTCTTATGACCAAATGTATGCAACAAAAATATTAAACAAATTGAATTGAATAATCATTTAAAATTGCAAAAGTTTATTTATTGTACCGACATCGGGAATCTAATACGGTTTTATGAAGTTTAAGTATGTTTGTATTCTTGGAACTACATCATAGTATTAACACGAACAGCAATACCACAATCATCAACCCCACTTTCCGAGAGAGATGACGTCATTCAAACAGCAGTATTTTAAATCGTATCATAAGTTTTTAGTAACTTTATTGTAAAAATATTTAAATTTTGCGCTCTGTAGACAATTTTAAACTCACCAAATTGTAGGACTATGGCCAGTCAAGAGCGAGAAGTGAAGTTTTTTCACGAAGACATGTTTTACACTTTTTTACGGTTAGGTCGGCGCTCCGATTGTAACAATGGCCTTTGTCTGCCATCGCTCAATCGGCGCAGTCCGTTATACTTATTAGTGTCTGATGAAAGGAGGTTCCAACGTTGGAATTATTTTAGGAAGCAAATAATTAAACTAGAGGCGGTGAATTAAAAAAAAAACATTTAAAATTAATTTCGATTAATGCAACAGCGGTTGATGTATTGTGTAAATATTGCTTAACTCGCGCAATTAAAGTTGTGTGCTCTTCGTGAAAACAACAAAGTGAATGCTGCCTAACAAATAGTTTATACAACAATTTGGATATTGAATGACTTAATATTGCCGTTAAAGATTCAAGGCAGTTTAGCGCCTTTTTTACATTCTTATTTGCTTGACCTGTATTTATTTATCTATACATATAATATTTAACATATATTTATGTGGACGTAATGTAATTTAATTTTGTAATTTAGTGTAGACCTAATTCGGTCGTCTGAATATTGTGAACTTTGCAGAGCCGATGGCATCACAATAATTTTATAACCATGACGTAGTAATTTCTCTACAGTCAGCAGTCAGCACAGCTCATGATCAAAATTTTGTTGAGTTTTTTAACACCTACCTTATTTTATTAGCTAAGTCAGAATAGTTAATAGTACTAACCTTAGTTATTAACCATATCTTCCCGTGGGTGTCGTAAGAGCCGACAGAGGGAGATAGGCAGGAGATGGGCAGCAGCATCTTCCTGATAACAACAATAATATAATAAAAAAAACTGCGGTTGCCAACCCGCTC
>DWHP01005376.1:0-11970 GCA_018247895.1 Parnassius honrathi | reverse complement strand
ATCCGATAACCGCAAAGTCTACTCCTACGACTTAATAATTTTCCAATTACACAAAAACCCAAATAAACTAAAAATGTAGACTTCAGCGCCATCTTGCAGGAGAATGGCTGAGAGTAGCCCGTAGGTTTCACCTTAAGAATAGAATTTACAGTGTATTTATATACAGGTTATATAGTATACTACAGGTCGTATACAGGTTAAAAATATATGATGTGTACTAGCGACCCGCCCTAGCTTTGCACGGGTGATTTCTGGATCTCGACAATAGCATCACCTACCAGGTCCAATTAACTACTCAAATACACACAAATAAATTCATTAAGATTGGTCGAACCATCTTATAGTTTTTGCGAGATTAAAGGACGGTAATTGATTTTTATATATATAGATAGTAAATATGATATCACTAGTTAATTGTGTTAATTGTCTTACCGTAACAGCCCTTGAAGTTTTTCATATTCATCATCCCAGCAAGAGAAAACTTCAAAACACTGTGTCATGACTCGTTCGAAGTCTTCAAAAGGTATATGCATCAGGCGTCTAGTACCCAAAACCTGATAAAATGTATTAAAATACTAAGTAATGGTTAAAATAATTTGAAAGTTTTCAAAAAATTAAATTGATTGTTAGGAAAACTGAAACAGGAGATGGGCAGCAGCATGCCGACCTGCCGGCCTAGCGAGGCAACTATGCACTTCCTCAGCAGGCATTGGAGAGGACTTTGTTAAGCTATGCATTTTTGATAGGCTATAATGAATAAATGATTAATTATAAAAACAATTGCATATTGATGCGCAATTTTTTACTTACCTTTAAAAGTTGCTGTCCCAAATCGCGAGAAATGGCTTCGACTAGTCTCAAACCACGTTGAATGGGGTATTTAGTTGAACGGATTTTGCGAAGATGTGAAAATATTTGTTGCACTGCCAACCTTCGAATTGCAAAAGAACAACATTTAAACTCAATAAAAAGAAATTAGATACATTCTAAAATAAATACTACATAAATTTCGCAACTTAAAAAAATCCTTTAATCTTTTAAATATATAGGTCCCATGTATAGGTCAATATTTTTCAAAAAACTAACTTACCTTATTCTCTCGAGTTCAGTAGCACTAAGCAGATCATTGATAGGAAAGTCTTTCATGAGTGGATTATAGTCAGAGACAGTAGCTAGTGCTTGTTTTAGTCCAGTGTCAGTATCAAATGAGACAGTGGCATGGAAACGTTTACCATATTTCAGTATGTCTAATGTTAAAGCAACCTGCAAAAAATAATTATGTTTTCATAAGAATTGTTGTATTTACAGATTCTTAAAACCCAAAACATGTTACAAATCACACCATGCATAGGTGACTAACTTTTCCTGAAAAACTTTATTTATTTATTAATGTTTACGGGGATGTCATGCTAATTAGATAATCTAAGAAATCAGTAAAATATTATCTAAACACAAATGTCATCCAAACTGTTATAGCTGTTTCAGAGAAACCAATTACATATATACAAATATGTATACATGTAGACATATATGCGTTTTGATTTTTAATTCAGAATAGATGTAGATATCTATGGGCGACAGTATCTCCTCACCTGATGGTAAGTGATTACCGCCGCCCATGAACCACTGCAACACCAGGGGAGTAGCAGGTGCGTTCCCAGCCTTTTAAAAAGGAGTAGGCTCTTTTCTTGAATGTCCCCAAGTCGTATCGGTCCTGAAAAATCTCTGGTGGTAGTTGACAAGTACTTACCATTAGTTGGACTGTGAGCTCGTTTGTCACTCCTATTTTATACAAATAAATAGTAATATATAAGTATTAAAATATGAAGACTAAAAACATTAATATTTTTTAATGTGAAGTAGTTAGAATGTTTTAATTAGACAGACAACTTTTTATGACTAGCAAATGCCCTCAACTTCGCTCGCATGATTTAATGTAATTTTTGTAATATCTTACATATATTTTGGAGATAATCGGTGCATAGCAAACACAAGTTAATTTGACAATGAAGATCCCTGCTTTAGAAGTTATCTCATTATTAAAAATAATCATAGGACAAATTTAACCGCTTTTACTGCTTTTATTCTTAAATAACCTATTTAACAAAAGTAGAATCATTAAAATCAGTTCCACCATTTCTGAGAAATCAGTGAATATAAATAAAAAAATCTCTCTTCTACTTCTCGGTTTTATAACTCAGTAAAAAAATATCATGTTTATTTAGCTTAAGACAACAATATAACGCCAAACATTTTCTTTTCACTACACAAAAAAACCAACCTCAATACTTTCTCGTTTTTCTTGAATACGATGAAGTGCACGCTCAAGATTGAGCCAAAAAGATATTTCTTGTAAAGCTGTACCATTTGATGGGTCACGGTCAAGTTTGGTGACCTAAAATAAACAAAAATTATGTTATAAGTACTTCAAAATACATAAAAATTACACAACAAAAGACGAATACTTTACCTTTTGTATTTCTTTAATCCAGCGGTTGACTCCATTTTGTAGTTGGTTCAAGAATGTTGAGTCTTCCACTTTATCGCCAAAATCGGCGACACGCGGCTTTCGACCTTCATCAGCAGCTCTGAAAAATGGTTATGAGTTATCTTTTAAATGTAAAAAAAATATTATAATAAATTAAAATTATCATACTTAAAATAATAATGAAATTGTTTACAGTGTAACACATTACTTTTGATCTAGCACTATGTAAGGAAATGAGTAAGCAATTATTCTATAGAATAGAATATATTTGTTCTTAAATAAATTACGAATAATTCTTATTGAAAGTTTTTTTTTTTACTTTTACCACTGGTTCGGAAAAAACCTCTGTCCTCAGGGTTCTCCCAGAATCTCAGGCTTTTTTTGAAGTAAATTAAAACAATAAAACACAAGTATATTTTACACTTAAACAAAACAGCCAAGAAGCGATCTTTTATTCCCAGGGGTTGTGCCTATAAGCCATTTTATGCTATTTTTGTTTTGTAAAAAGTATCATCTTAGTAATAGTTAGACTTGTATATTTTCCAGACATTGCTATTTAAGCATATACATTGCACCATGAATGAATTACTATTGTGGAGCTGAGTTGAGAGAACTACTGGTATCACTAGCTTGTGTTTGTGTCCTAATTTAACACATCAGTTTTTTTAATTAAATTACTTTTGTTTTTGCAAGCATACATTAAATTTTCCATGCATTTCCCCATGCCTAAATCCTATGAGACATGAAGCTATTAAAATAATTGAAATAAACAAATCTAGTTGTCTCAACACTAGTGATACTTCTAATCTTATTAAACATTATAAGCTGCAGAGCAGTCTACTTGTTAGTTCATATACAGGGTTATTTTGCAATATAACCCTAATTTGCAGAGAAGGTTTAGAATAAGTAATATTGGGGAATGATAAAGAAAAATTAATTTTAAAAAATTCAAAAATTCTGTTCCTTATCTTTTAAATTCGGAATGTGTGGTAATGATTTATTTTAAATAATTGTCATTCATAAATATCTAAACGTCTACTATTTTACTACGCACGCACGCATACATACGTAAAAGTCGCTCTTTCGGCAAAAACGTGAATTGAATCATACACACATGAGCTCGCGTACGCATAGTTTTTGCCCACAAATCATATTCAATTTGGGATAATTTCAATAAAAAATGGAAGCCTTATTTAATCGTATTTTCACAAACTGCAATAACGGTATATCATTATTTATTTATTTGAACTTAAATATAAAATTTGGATACTCTTTGAAAAATAGCCCTGTATATTGGGGCTTACTAAAGTTTCGCGTCTAGAGTAATGCCAAGAGAAACAGTGGAATCTATAAGGCTCAATTCTTCACCATTTAAAAACACATTGCCCTTAAAAATTTTGACATTTTGGATTTAACGATTGCTGTAGAAGTTTAAATATCTATCAGGCATCATCGGCAAGTAATAATTAATACTTATCATGGTTATCACCTACAAGTATAGATACCTAAAAGGTAAGAAAAACACTAACATATACTGGGCCATCTGGAAGGACTTTTACCATTGATTTACTTGCCGATGATTATTTTGAGTAACTTTCTGCATTCAAATACTTCAGTACGAAAAAACAAGTTTAAGTGTTCACAAATTCTTTACATTACAATGCTGTTCCTAATTAATAAACAATGGCGAACACAGTTGAAGAATTAGGGAAGGGAACACTAAACTTGTTCATCGAAACCACTCGCACTGAACGCGTAGTCATTATGGACACGTGGTAAAATAAACATTTTTGTACAACCGACTAAAGACTTCAATATAAATAAAACGAGAACATCATCAAAGTCAATTAAATATGCATTATTAGGGATAACTCAAAAACTACTGGTCGGATGTTGATTACATTTATATGGGACCACATGAAAAGCACCAGCTTTCAAATAAAAAATCATCAAAATCGGTTCACTCAGAAAAAGTAACCTCACATAAAAAATACGGTCCAATTGAGAACATTTTTTTGAAAATGTCGAACCGTCAACATCTATTATGAGATATGTACTATTCGCGATGAAACAGGTGTATAACTATAATATTATGTTGAGTATCAACAGTTTGTGCCGCCATGTTAAAAGTGATCCATGACATCAAAAGAGTTTACTTTTGTTTATTACTTGTTTCTTGACTTAGACTTTTTCACTTATTTGGGATAGGATCATGGATCTAGGTAAAAACAGCAGTTAGCTATAATATCACTTTTTATATAGACACAAAAAACAGAAACAAATAGACTGTGAGTGAGTCATACAAATGTACTACATTACATATTACATAATATATTAAAATCTCATCCAATAGTGTGCATCTAAACCAAATCAACAAGGCATATTATATCGGTCGTTTGTTGTTAAATGTGCATGACATTGCATGCTTTGTTATGATACATCAGCAATATCATCACCATGAACATAAAATTGTGGACTTGTGCTTATTGTAAATATTATGATAATGTAGTTAAGTGTGTTCCAAACATAGCGTACATGACAACGCTCAAGTATGAATTTGAACATTGTTAGTAGCAAATGGTGGTCATGTCATGACTATTTGAGAAAAATCAATACATTTAGCAAAAGTACTAAAAATGGCTTTGGAGCAGCATGTCACATTTTCCTAATCCACAACACTTGTAGATGCTTACTTCTGAACTACCTTAGCCATACCGATGTGCTCAGCAGCAGCATGTTAAGGGAGGCTGTGACTATATTTTTAAGAAGAAACAAATAAAATTACTTACTTATAAACAATTAGTAACTATTAAAATATTTACTTTTTTATAACAGCAGCAACCAATGGATGGACAGGCAGAGTGATCTCAGGAATATCAATATTCTGTTGGAGGTGCAGCAGCCCCATCTCTAACTCTGCAATTTTTTTCTCCACAGACGGCGCCATTTTGTCACCATCCCTTAATGAAATAATAAGAGATTTACCATCAGAATTTTAAATGGAATATATCAATGTATTTAATTTATTTATGATTGCCAAAATTAATTATTTCAGATTAATTGTAATAATTTTTGTCATTTTTTATTTTATCTGCATTATTTTACTTTATATACATGGTAGGGCCAAGCTGCACTATTATTTTGGTTGCAGTAAGAATGACAGCTTGACCAGGGTAGGCCCACACTCTCGAAGAGTACCATTGTGAAACTGTTTAATTCTGCTGTGTTTCGTTTAATAAATGTAAAGAAACAAGACATGCATTCTTAGTCTATCAGGGTGACAACGCATCTGCATTTTGATTCTTAATCAAGGATAGATGTACATATCTATGGGCACATCCACTTATCATCAGGTGGACTGTATGTTTGCGTGTCTTCCCTGTTAACTATAAAAGTCTAAAATATGCTGCAAGTTTCTAGTTAATGTGATGTTTATGTATAGTTAATGCAATGTAATGTTTAGAGTCGTAGCGTGGTTGAGCCACACTACAGATATATTATGCTTGTGGCACGAAAGGGTCAGCTCGACCAGGTAGGACCACAATCTCGAAGAATACCAGTGTAAAATAGCAGCTTAATGTTGCTGTGTTTCTTATGATGAGTGTGGAAAACCTTTTTACTGGAAATGAGGCATCTTAGTTATCAGGAGTGACCACGCATTTGTATTTCAATTCTTAATCGTAGATATCTATGGGCTATAGCGTCCACTTACTATCAGGTGAAATGTGTGCTTGTTTCTAGCTGTTATGCTATAAAAAAACGTAGATATAAACTTTACACTAACTAGAAACTTATATATTTATTACACATATCTCAACTTAGAACATGAATACGGAAATACATGGAATACTATAACTATATACTATAGAATAATATATGGACACTACCTGTCAGCTCTGCCACTTTCTTTAACATAGCTCTTGAAGAAAGGCGCCATAGTTTTGCTGATGAAAGCATGTAAAGTCTCATATGGTGAGCCATCAGAGAGATTGATGAGGCGTAATTGACTATGTATGGATTTATCAGCCTCAATCACAGCTCCTCGTTTAATGCAGACAAATGCTGCCACTCGTGGTGATGTAAAATGCACCTGAATAATATATTACATAAATGTTAATAATGTAAATTTGAAAATAAAGTGAATTTTCAAAATATATTTTTTTCTACAATTTCCAGTTATATTTAAAATAATTACTAACATTATTACGAGTCGTGGGATTGCGGTGCTTCTATCACCTCACATTGTCTGGTGGGTGTTTGGGTTGGGTTCAGTATCAAGTTGCCTAAATTTGAGGATTCTGTCACAATTGGGGGTGGGGTGGGGGGTTATCAAGGGGACTTAAGCACCCTCATGCAATTTTAACTACCAACTGCATCGCGATATTTAAAATCATTTTCTAAAAATATTCATAAATCACTGATTAATACCTAAAATGGAACAATACAAACACATAGAAACGGGCACCACAATTCACACAGATTATTGGACAGCATATGACTGCCTAGCGGAACATGGATACACCCAATAAAAAAGTAGACCATTTGGACTCTGAGAATCCATTTGTGGCTCCAGATGGGACTTATAACGGATTGAGTCACAATGGAGACCAATGAAGTATTAAAAAAAAAAAGATAATTACAATAAGCTAGAGAATTTTGGTGAGGCAATAGTGGAGTACTTGTGGAGGTGGAACATTATGAAATATAATAAAAATCCATTTTTGGAAATTGTGGAAGTATTAAAGGTAATTTTATACTATCGCGGTCACCTCGTTTTTTGGCTCTAGAAAATCGAAAAATCATCCGGTTTCGAATTTTTTTAAAATCTTTGGTCTTTACGGCGGATTTACGGAAAAAATATGGAAAATATCTCATCTCAAGATTTCATACAGTTTTATGACTGATCACATATCATAAACACACGTCTTCGAATATAATCGTTTATAACTTTTTTGCAGTGTTAAACGAAGTTTGTATATTTTTATTGTTAATCTACACAAAAACAAACATTTAAAAAAAAGCCATTGAAAAATGTTTGTTTATTAATTTTTTATCTCACTTCAAGTTTTTGACTTTAAATGTTATCATAAATGATCTAGATAATCGAAAATCATTTGATTTCGATAAGTTTTTTTTAAATCTTCGTTTTACGGCACAGAACGAAATGAAATGAATTAAGTATGTATTATATTCAAAAATAAATCAGAACTTATATTATCCTCGAAAAAATCTTGTAACAAAATAAAAAAAATTATGCAATCATTGACAGTGATTGCTATATCTTAATCCAAATTATGCACATTTAAAAAAAATTAAAAAATAATTTTTTGAAAAAAAAACTCACATAATAATGTTTATTTATTAATTTTTTAGCGGAGCGAGCTTGGGACTTAAGGCATCCCGACTCGGACAGGTTAGGTTAGAAGGAGATGGCGGAGTCGAGTGAGCGAGCAAAGCGAGCGAATAGACCCCGCCTTATCCTTCGTGGTTATTTTTTTATAAACCACTCAGAAGTAGGAGCCACGCATAGCGTTCGCCTTCCCATATTGGCTTAGAGGGAAATGAGGCGGTAGACGTTCTTGCTAAAGAGGCTTGCTAATAAGTGATGGGGAGAATTTCGACTGTATACCTTATTTCTCCGAACTCTTAACTAAAGTCCGTGAAGACTGTACAGAAAATTGGTCCGAATACTTTAATGAAAGGTCACTGTCAAAAGGTATTTGGTACAAGACGATACAACCGCATCTTTCCCGCTTCCTTTGGCTTGAAGGATGCAATATGGGAAGGCAAGAAATTATTACAGCAATGAGGCTTCGTTCCGGACATGTACCATTAAACAAATTTGCGTTTGTAATGAGAAAAGTGAATTAACCAAATTGTAACAAATGTGGAGTTGTGGATGATGTTATTCATATTATGATAGAATGTGAACGGAATGAAGCATAGAAAGCAATTAAGTTTTGACAAATATAGTGTTGGATTATATAATAGTACCCTAGCTTTTCCATTGTCGGATAAAGCTAGGAAACTTTATAAACTTGTATTGTTGGGTATTAAGAACAGATAACCTTTTATTATCGTTTATGTGAATTTATCATTGTCTAATTATGTGTTTGATTGTGTACCTATGAGGGTGACTTGATGTAGTAGATCTAACCCTCTATAATAAACAAAGATTTAAAAAAATGCATAATCGAAGCAAACCAAATGTCAAAGTCTGGATTAAAAAAGGGTGGAATCCTCACCTACCGACTTACACAGATAATCGCCAAACATTTTATTTTGTAGCAGAGGAGGCAAACGAGAATGCGGCTCACCTGATCGTAAGTTACTACCGCCGCCCATGAACAATTGCAACATCAGGGAAATTGCAGGTGCATGCATTGCATGTGTATGAACACGGGTGATTCAGTGATTATTTGTGTAAGATCAGATGCGAAGCGGCAGCGAACTGGTGTATGATAAACCAAAGCGGCGGGTCTTGATGAGCCGTATCAGAAGGGACCTCTTTCTGCCAGCAGTCGTATCGGCGATGCTGAGCGGAGACACTTTTTGGAAAAGCTTAGCCTATTTTTACTAGTAATTTCCAATCATAAACGGGGCCTATGGGGTCGCAGCTAAATGGATTGGTACTGCAAAATGCCACCCAATCAGCTTTGAACTCAGTGAAGAAGCGTGTTAAGAGGCTTATTGAACTTGATTTGGGTAAAAATCTTGTCAGTCAAGATTTGAGATTAAATATTTAGTGGTGATATTTGACCCAAGTAATTTCTCCATGACATTTTATTGTCTGTATTTGTTTTTAGATATGACTTTTACTACAGAAAATGATTGCTTAACTTCAATGGCATTTGATAAATAAAAATTATGAAATCTTTTGATCTGAATGTTTAATAAAAAAATAATTTAATCTGCTACTATATTATGCTAGGCATAGATTAATTGCTAGTGGCCGCTTAGAAATGGTCTCGAATTTAGCGTTAATTCAAACTTCCCTTGTTCTGAATACACATAATGAGACTAGTTTCCGTAATTGACTTGAATTAGGTCGATTGCTATCAAGCGCAAAGCGAACTAATCATTTACTAGATTTATTGGATAACTAAAAAAAAGTCGATAATTTTTTTCTTTACCCCTTTGATGTTTGCATAGCTTATTGTTATTTATGCCCTGTTTTGGAGGGGGGGGGGGGAATGTTATCAACAAGTTACGCAGGCGTATAATGAATATAAATGTAACGTAAACAATGCAAAATCTCGAGGGTGCATAGAGGTTTGGTATCCTTTCGGTATGTCCGTATAGCGGGCAGTGGGATAGGTAGTTTAACTTCTAAAGTAAAACCTTTCACTATAATATTTTGCAAACACCGCCATTTGGCGGCAGAAATTGATAAAAGCGTGATACCTATCCAGACTATGTTGCATGCAGAAAAAATTCTACCTAAAACATTGTATATACTCGTATATACAAATATAGTAGAGTATATCAACAAAAATGTACCAGTAGTTGCCATATTTTACGACTCGTCAAAGGCACTGTGTCAACCATATTATTCTGAGAGACAAATGAACAAAAAAATTGTAATTGATTAAAATCATGTTTAGAAAATCGGCAACAATGTGTTAAAATGACACATATTGATGAAAGCATAAGAGCACGTCATTTAGATCTTTGACTCACAATAAAAGGGGCGTGCTCCAGAGTAGTGTATTGGGTCCACTATTAAATTCTATTATACATAAATGAATTACCGATTACGATACTTCATTAGTTTATATTTTTTGCCGACGACATTTCGATCGTCATACCAAAACTAAATAAGGAATCCTTCTGTAGTATTCATAATCAAGGCTGGCTAGAAACCAATAATCTGCATAAGAATGTCCCAAAAACAAAATTCATTACGTTTTCGAATTACAACTGAAAAATTAAATATTTCATATAATATTGAAAAAATTGGAAGTGGTTGGTGAAACTTTTAGCCCTACATGTTGATCACCGTTGTAAATGGAAGTTGCATGTGAAAAATGTCTGCACCAAATTAAATAAATTTGTATATGCACTGCGTAGGTTGCAGTGCGTCGCTGGGAAAAGGGCTGCGCTAACTGCATGTTACGGATACATCGAATTTGTGTTGAGATTAGTGTCTGTTGGTATAGGGAAACTTGACTGACATAAATAAAGCATTTATCAGTCAAAAGAAATGTATACAAGCTCATGTAACGTCAGGCCCCTAGATTCATGTATAAAGATTTTATAAAGATACCTAAAGCGATTAGAGAGTTACCAACAATGAGAATGAAAACTCTCCTAAAAATGGATTGTTATTTTCTATTTAATTTAATTTTGACTTGATAACTCACTCATAATATGTGTTTTTATTCTATACTTTAGTCATGGAAAATTAATTAATCCTTTTTATTTGACTCTTTTAACGTGTTGCGATTTATTAGAGTGGTGTAACGATTTATTTTTTACGACTTGATAAGAAAATATTTCTGTGCTGTTATTACATAAATTTTCATGTATAAAAATTTTCCTCGGTAAATTCTTCTTATCGTGGTAAAAACCGCATTAAAATCCATCGAGTAGTTTCAAAACTTTGAGAGATATACCTATATTTAGACGCAGATAAGCGTCGTTTCATGCTACTTAGTCAAAACAAAATGAACAAACACAATAATTTGATTTAAAAACTATTGTCTATTTTAGAATTTTAGAGACGTGTAACTAATCATGATATTTATATTCACGCTGCCAATGGGCAAAACAGCGCCTAACCGACGTAGTTCTTTTAGATTTCCTGTGTCATGCAATAATTGAGAAAAAAAAATGCAAAACGTTGTGTAATTACTGTATTCAATATATTTTTTATCGGTATTAGCTATAAAGTGGTTCTATGGTGCTTGGTACGATCGTAAAAAAATAAATTTCGCATATCAAAACAGCGCTTAAAGGCAACTAGCACTATAGTTTTTGCAAACATTCAGAATAATTACAAAGCGTTGTTTCGGGTCCACTGACCTACGTCGAGGCTTATTTTTTCGGCCAATAGGTCAGATATCTCTCAATGCGTACTAATTTACTTGTATATGGTACAGTTAAATGTGCCCCAGACGTATTATGGTCGGTGCAAAAATAAATTGAGCATGCCAATTTGATTTTAAAATACATTTTCCTATGACCAAATTACAATTGCAAAAATAATAATAACAAATACCAAATAATTAAGATCAAAATTCACTTTTCGTTCTAAAATGAATATACAAGGTGGCCCATAAGTCGTTAGAAACGTAAATTTCGAATAAAATACAAAAGGCGCGCATGAGTGGTGCGCGCGGTGTGGGGGGAGTACCGACGGTTTCTGGAAATTCAGTCGCCATGGAGCGTTTCACCGGTGGGGATCGTGCATTTTGTGTGCGCGAGTTTTATCGAAACAATGATTCGGCTACCATTGCGCGGCGTAAATTTCGAGAATATCA
>DWHP01005375.1:0-11970 GCA_018247895.1 Parnassius honrathi | reverse complement strand
TTTTTATTGATTAAGTATCTTATTAACCGATGAAAAGTAATTCCTTGGTTTTTACTGACATTTCTCGAATTATTTGTGCAATATCCAAGTACACACGACGGCATATTTTTATCAAGAGATTTTTTTTTAAAATCAACACAACACGTGACAACTCTGTAAGCGCCTAGTGAGTGACTGATTAAAGAGCGGTGTATGCACCGCACTTGAGTGGAACAGAGTAGCTGAATGCAGTGTCGCCTCTAGTACGTAGTACATAATTTTTTTCATTAAAAATAGTACATAATAGCTCAATGGAAATATAATTTTTCTACAATACACTATGTCATAGCACTTCAGAAGCAATAACGTGGAAATTACATTATTCTTTTCAGTTCCTTAAAGTTTTTCAAGTAAATGAAGAAAATTTTACGATAAAATCTATAAGTGCAATAATCTGTCATAAACTAAAAAAAAACTTTTTAGGAAATTGCGTTATGGTCTACTATAAAATAGATCAATATATTGAGGGAAATGAAATATCGCTTAATTGGCACTTGATAATTCCCAAGGCTTCTGATATTTTGTTAAAATTGACATGCATAAATAGATATTAATAAACGAATGCATTTGACAATGTTTTTTCTTATTATTATTAATACAATACATTTTGCCGGTTCTTCTACGATTATACCGTCTGCTCGGCGGTAAGGGAAAACATCGTGAGGAAACGTGCATGCCTGAGAAATAGGAAAAATTATTTCGAAGGCATGTTGTGAAGTTCGCCATCACGCATTGGAGCAACGCGGTGGACACTTCTTTTCCTTAAAACCGTCTCAGAAATGAGAAGAGGCTCTCACCCAGCAGTGGATCGTATATGGGCTGTAACTTTAACTTTTAACTCTTCTACGAGGTCTTGGTTTTGCGAACCCGTGTAAATTATGACGTTCATAAGAGCTTTAAACAAGTGATACTGATATTTCAATCATAATTTAAAAGTTATTCGTAGGATAATATACAACATTAATAAGTTAAAAATTAAAGTTGCATGAACAAAATAGTTCTAAGTAAGTCTAGTAATTAATTTGATGGATATTTTTTATTTAACGAATGAAAAATCAGGAAGACTGTTATTAGGTGAAATTGAATATGTTGTTACCAAAATTTACTTGCCTAGATCAGGAGGCATCTCATCGCAGAGTGGGAGAGTCGGTTCGCTCATTTTGGAATCGACGTGTTCGGTCGTCACCAGATTCTTTATGCCTTCCATTATTTTTGTAATTAGAAGTGGAGTGCTAGTATCTTCCGTACTATTTTGGCGAGTCATATTCACAGAGGATATTTTTGTTGTATTAACTACGTTTGTATAATTTACAGTTATATTTTTTAAACGAGTCACTTCAGGGTTTTTTGGTTCAGTTGATATGATTGGCAATTTTTTAGGCCAGCTGGGTGATATTCTTTCACTGTTTCTGAAATAAAAGCAAACAGATTTTCATAAAATGATTAAATTTGCTAATTATTTCTTAGTAAACACAACTAAGCTTTAAATGAAACTAGTTACTACAGATTTTTTTAAATTTTAAGCTGAATGCAGCCATATGACATTATACGTCGAACACTTCAGCCATGTGAGCCAGGTGACCATATGTGCTGCAAGTCTCAGAAATTGCGAAAATTCGGAAATACTAAATAAAATAATAAACGCGATAAAATACGCAAAAACTAGTTTCGATTAAATGTGATGTCAACATTTTAGACGACACTAGTCTTACGGTTAAGGGTGCAGACGCGAAACTCAAAAATTGTGGTACCGAATCAACATGCACGCACAAGCATTTAATTTTTAGTTTTGTTAACAACATAAACACAATATTTCGTCCAGTAACTTAAAGAATTGTACGAAAGTGAAATTGATATATGGATTTTTCTGTTTAGAAAATAACAAATAAGCAGTGTGATTGACAACATTATTCTTTACAATACAATTAAAAATGACGACTTGATTCTTCCCAGTTGATTTTTTCTAAATAAAATAACAAAAGATGACTTAATAAATAACACTTATTAAAAGTAACTAATATTATCCTCAATATATGAACCGGTCAACAATTCAGTAAAACGACTCAATCAAACTCTATTCAATACGTACTTAAGAGTAGACTGGGTAGCGTTATACACAGGCGTGTAGAGGTAGGTTCTTAGCGGAGACGCGTCCAGTATGGAACCGAAGAGGTATTCAACAGCTGCCAGCGCAAGCACGAGCAGCAAGAGAATGCGGAGCGCGCGCGCTGCCCGCCCGCCGCCTCCGCTTCCGCCGCCGCCCATCAACGCATGTGATGTGCGCCCGCTGTCGCCGAGCCCTTAACATTGCCATGATTCATTAGAAATAAAAATAGAAACTTCATTATTTAATATAGATAATAAATAACACTTATTAAAAGTCACTGTTATGTTTAATTAACCACTAGTTCGGATAAGGCCTCTGTACTAAGAAGAACCAGTAAGAAACCCAGCGGGACTTTTTTTGAAAGAAAGAATAGTTTACAATCATTAAAGGTACACAATAAATAACAACTCGAAACAAATTATAAATAGCGTGGTAGCCGTCACCACATTCCCAGGGTTCAATCATCCATAAAACGCGTGTAGTGGCAGCAGGAGAGAATCTCCTACCCTACATCCCGTGCGTCGTAAGAGTCGGCAAAGGAAAATGAAACGGGATATCGGCAGCAGCATCTTCCTAACAACTCAAAAAAAAATCTAGGGTACATCAAATTCCAATTTTGATGAGGTGTAATGATAATGATGATTCCTTCGTAATTACCCGAGCAGTACACAAGCAACATAAGCAGATACCGTATCGCTCTCCTGCTCTCGCTGTATAACAGCTGTTTAAGCAAGTTTGTATCTTCCTTTACCTGCGTAAAATAGATTCTTATATTTTTTTAAAAGCGGAGTTATAAAGCAGCCGTTAAGTATTGACTATGATAACTTTGAAGATAAAAAGGGGTATGTAGAGCCTATCCCACATCCAGTGTGTCGTAAGAGTCGGCAAGATGCAGAGGTTGGTTATATGGCCGAGTTATAAATATACCTACTTATTACCACTATGAGATCCAAAAGAGGAATAACGAACACAAAAGCGCTTCAATTGAGTTATAAATATTGCATTACATAGCATTCAAGATAATACTAAGAAGTACTATACAGTTAACACATTTATAATAAATCTATGAGAATCTTAAAAACCACTTTTACCGTATTGGTGAATCATAGCTTGACAGAAGCACCAAAAGCAGTATATTTGCGAAATATAACGTGAAAATACAGCCTTTGTCTGCATTAGATATGCGAAATGTGTTTTACACCGTTATAGGAGTTTCTGTAATAATGTTTCAGTAATCTGCCTTGTATTACTATTAATACAGTAAAGTCTGTACAACACCTTTAATAACTTCACGAATTATTAAACTATCTTGCATGTTTAACACAAAATTAATTTAAATTACAAACGAACCCTAAAATGTTTCGATAAAAAGTTCTCATCGCTATCGTGTTTCGAATTCTATAAAGGTGGCACAAAACCTTCTTGTAGCTCATTTCACGTCTTGTATATCACTTCACGCACCTTTGTATCGCTTTACAAACTCACCATGCCGTTTTTGTACCGCTGTTGGAGCACCGAAGCCCGTATAAAAAGGGCTCTTTTCAGTGGCATGGAAGCGATTGAGGAGTTCTCTATCCCTAAGGTAGCACTAATTTAAAAGGGTAAAGCCATTACAAGTACAATACCCACAATGCCTGTTAAGCGACTACCGTAGCGCTTTGTTATACCACTTTGTGTGCCACTTGGATATTATCATTATTAATGCAGCTCTTCACACGTTCATAGAACTGTTGAACATAGAGCTCCCCCAAGGTTTATGTCTTCACTTGTTCCCCATACAGTAGATATATCAATTCACGATAAATCACAATTTAACATATATTAAGAGCTAAGAACAAAAAGATCTACACGAATTGTCAAAAACAGCACGAAAGAAAATCAATTTATGGATTAAAAATACTTTCATGTAAAACTTCTACCTCTGCTACTGTTAACAGAAAATGGTATTGTCGTGTAACGGAATTTTAAATTAACCAGCGCAACGTTATATACTATTTTTAGTTTGGTTCTATTATCGCCGGCATCATTTAAATTGTTAATTGCAATTTCAAGTGCTACTATACCACGTGTACCTACTTTACAACTTCGTCTAAGGATAGGGAGAGAGAGAAGAGAAAGACAGAGAGGGAGAAGATCGAAAGCTTTGTCATTTAGTGAATGAGGACTGATCGTGAGTGATCTGAGGACTGAAGTGGCATAAAAACAAGTTACATGCGCAAAATTTCGATCAATATAAACGGCACCGTCAGATGTGTCGTTGGTAATTTTTTTTAAAAACGCGTCCACAGACTTTGCGAGTGGATCGTATCAAAGGTGTCAGTTTGTGGTAGTGTGTCCATTGTCCGCAACAATCGGATTACCGACGCGATAGCTTTTATCAGTCAGATTTTTAACAACGTCATTCGGATTTTCATAGCGAGCGGACGAGCGGGAACCGTGTGAGTTTTGTCGTTCATAGGCAGTTAAGAAGACAAGAAGAAGAGGTAAATAGGTTAAATGACATATGGATGGATAACATATACAAGAAGGGATCACATGAAGAGTATCGTAGGATATTTCCTGAAAATTCTTTCAGTATTTACGTAAGTTTCAATTTTCTACTCCTCTTGAGATTCTAAGGCTACATTTACCGTTATCGTTACAGCCTGTCAAAGTCCACTGCTGAACATAGGACTCCACCACAGATTGCCTCACAGGGGGGATACTTGCAATAGCTACAACGCTTTGCAAGCGGGTTGACAACAGCGGTTATTTTAGGTCGTAATTAGGAAGACGCAGCTGCCCATCTCCAGATTTGTTTCCCTGTGTCGCCTCTTAGGACAACGTTGCGTTGCGTTGCGTTGTGTTACTTTATTCCTCCATCACTACGCAATCGTTACACATCCAGACGCATGAATCTCCACCCTTATGTTGTCGACGTAATGCGCATACAAATTACGAACAGAACGATTTGCTTCGTTTGTCATGCGCACAGCAAGGGAGTGGAATAATTTGCCAGCATACTTATTTTTCTATCCGTTAGCAACGCTGGTGCATTTAAGTCAACATTAAACAGGCTTTTGTTAAGCTAAGTCTCTGCGTTTTACCATCTTTGGCCACATCAACATTTAATATCAAGAGGATTAGTATTCGAAAACTGACTTATTGAATTCTGTACGATCACTCACTTCTAGGAAATAATTTTCATATAATAGCTTCTGAAGTCGGGGCATTAATTTGAACGCTGATAGGTTACATAAAAAAAAACAAGCGATGACCATATTCATGATGAATTCGTATGGAAATAGCACTATTTATCACTGGCTTGTTTACAAATTAGTTTGTTATAGTTTGTGTCGCTGCTCATAAGATTTGATTCATCTATTACGAATCACTAATACTAATACTAATCTATTATGGTCACTAAGTAGTAAGTATATAAGTATTTCACTCTACAATGTTTTTTTAATAAAAGAATAAGTTACGGTCAGTGAATGAAGGCATTAATGCATGTCTACAGGAAAAGTCAAGAACTTTTAAGTAAAAATTACGTCGGAAATAAAATACAAGGCAATATTAAATTTCATTATAACCGTTAGTCATTAAAAATAATTGAAAGCTTAATTAATGTGTTCTCAACCGTAGAAAATGGTGCAATAAACCTTTAATTGAACACACATACAAAAAAAGTTTGCGATCAGTTTGAAAAATCGAAATATTTTTTGTTACGGTACTTAGACATTATAATAATCTTCTTTTTTTTGGACCCTTAGAATTTGAATATAAAACAATATTACAAATTCAGAAGTTTTTTTCCATATAAAAAAATCAATCAAAGCTACCGCTCGTTCAGAAACATGACTTAGTCAATTTTAATGTACTTAGAACAAATTATCGAGGAAAGTTGTGATTGAAAAATGCTAAGAGGATTATCAGAAGTTTTACGAGCAAGAATTGTTACTTTGACGGAAGAAGAATATTCCACGAAAGAAATAGCACGCAGAATCGCTGTATCCCAATCTTGTGTCGGAGCCACATTGCAGAGGTACCACGGCATGGATAATTTAGCTGACCGATTCCGGTACAATTAAAAACAGAAGTTGGCGCCGTCTCTGGACTTGAAGTTAGCACTCAGATCATTCGGAATTGCTGACACCGGGTTGCACTACAAGCATGGAGGTTTTGGCAAGCACTTCTGAATTCACAGCAATGTCAGCGACGGAGATTGCAGGCTCCGGCAAAATGAAGAAGATGAGGAGGAAAATATTTGACAAAACTATCTCTACGTTGACGAATCACGAATCAGTACTAATCTAGATAACCGCCGTGTCCGCGTCTAGAGAAGACCTAGAGACTCTGATAGGCAAAGAACTGCTACTGGAACTGTTCAGCAAGGCGGTAAATCTGTGTTCTTTTGGGATAGAATTATGATTGGACTAGAATGCCTTAGATTCCGTATCGATGCTCCATGACAGCAGATGCATATAACACAGTCGCCATTGATGGAATTGCCAGACCATTCCGTGTAAGTCATTGGTACCAATTCGTACAAATCTGTGATAATGCGCCTGTACATGAAGCTCAACGACTCAATGCTGCTCTCCGCGAATACGACATCACAAAATGATTTCTTAAATTTACGCGAACACTAATAATTAAACAAAATTATATATATACGGATTCTATCGCGTTTAATTTACTTATTTTAACTTATTATTAATTCCCCACGTTTCGGGTGCTTTACATCGTCGCCACCATTACATCAGATTTGATAAACCACAAATCCTAGCAAAAGTACACTGATTCCTACCAACGATGATACGCGAGGCTATCGAAATTAAAAAGACATCCTAATTTCAATAGAGAAGATTTATGGGTGTTGCCATCTGCTTGGAATCCTATAATTAACAAAATAAATCCAAACCCAAGCTTACCACTGCAGTACTTTAAGATACTGTAAGCTCGTTCTCCGTAGATCGGACCGAAAATTAATGTTAAAAACCGAAGGTAGCCGAACTAACTATGACATTGGTACGTCAAACATCTCAGTTCGTCTAACATTTTCGTTCTTATAAAAACATTCTATTAAGAAATTATTGTAAAGGTTTGGTTAAACAATTTTTTTTCTTTAATTATACAGTTTTCGGTATTAAAAATAAAAAAAATTTAATTTTTATTTAAATTCAAACGACGCAAAAATGAATTATAAAACTATATCATTTATAGAGGTAGATCCACACTGCAGCTATATTATGGTTGTAGCACGAATGGGTCGGCTCGACCGGGGAAAGGCCACGCTCTCAGTATATCAGCGTAAAATAGCAGCTTAATGCTGCTAATGGCGAGTGCAGAGAACAATAGACACTATTTACCGGAAAAATCATTAAAATCTGAAATTGCCAACCGGCCTGTCAAGCCGGGGACAAAATCCCTATTAGGCATTCTATGGGGAATAATATATAACTATGTTCAGCAGTAGACTTTTGATAGGCTGCAATGAATTAATTTGGAAATGTCATATTACAACACTTTTCAAACTTCTCTCGCTTTTACCTATCGTTGCCGCAGTATACACATCAAAAAAGTTTGTGTTTGCTGTTCTTCCTGCTTGCCGCCGATCGAAGTAAGGCGCCATTCGACCTTTTTTTGCATTGCAACCGTAACCACATGTATACTTATAAGTATATTCTTTACCTGGGATAAGAAACTGGTTAAGGACGGCGCTCTATGAAAATATCCAATCATCTTCAGCGCGGATATTGAATTTTTCTACTTAGCACCCATCTCATCGTTATATCTGGAAAAAATAGTAACTATTAGAGGATACTGAGGTTATAGATCAGGAAAAAATGCATTGCGCTACTTCAGGGCGAATTTAACATCATCATCATCACTATCAATATCGTCACCATCACAACCCATCAAAAGTGCTTTGTTGAACATAGTCACGCCCTATAGATTGCCTCCTAGGGGTGGGTATATTTTCTATAATTGTCATGTTTGGAAGGCGCGCCGGCAACCGCATTTTTTGTTATTTCATGTTTTCACCGTTACCGTTACAGCCTATTAAAGTCCACTGCTGAGCATAGGCCTCCCTTATAGATTGCCCGATAGGGGGATAATTGCCATAGTTGCCACGGGTTGGCAAACGCAGTTATGTCGTCGTTATTAGGAAGACACTGCTGCACATCTCCTGATCCGTTTCCTTCTGTCGCCTCTTACGACACCCACGGGTAGAGGATATTCTTACCCCGCCACTACATCGCGATATACGTGGTAGAGCCACGCTACAGCTATATTACAGTTGTAGCACGCACCGGGGCAAGATCACGCTCCCACAAAATATCAGCGTGATTTAGCAACGAAACGCTGATGTGTTTCGTATGGTGAGTGTAGACAACCGGAGACCCTTTTACTGGAATCGAGCCATTCCATCTTAGTCCTCACGGGTGACAACGCATTCACATTTTGATCCTTAGTTGAAGATATATGTGGTATTCTATGAATGGGCCACAGCATTCACTTACCATCAGGTCGACTATGTTTTTTTTATAGGAAAAGGGTGACAAGCGAGCACACAGTCCACCTGATGGTAAGTGGTTGCTGCGGCTCACAGACATCTACATCTATTCTCGTTTGCGAATCAAAATGCAGATGCGTTGCCAGCCTTGAGGACTAAGTTGGAATGCCTCTTTTCCAGTAAAAAGGGTCTCCGGTTCTCTATACTCACCATACGAAATGCAGCAGTATTAAGCTGCTATTTGACGCTGGTATTTTGTGAGAGCGTGGTCCTTCCCCGGTCGAGCAGACCCATTCGTGCTACAACTATACTGTCAGTCTCATCTCAGTCCCCCCCGTGACCATGGGTGCTGCAAAGCACCTGAAACGTCAGGATAATAAAAGTTAAAAGTGGTAATTAAACGCGATAAAATCCGTAAAAAATAGTTTTATTCAACGTGTAGTTTTCGCGTAAATTTAAGAAATCATTATGTGAAACAGAAACTTTTTTGTTCAATGTAGATTATAAATAATACTTATTAAAAGTCAATTTTTTCATTTACCACTGGTTCGCAAAAAAACCTCTGTCCTGGGAAGTATCAAGATGCATCATCCATTGACAATTTTTAGTACCGCCTTCCAACAACATGGAACCAACAGCAGAGCCGCAATTTACATAAAATACACTTTCTATTTCGTATGCGTAAGTCCGTATACGAGTGGCAGGTTACCGTTTAAGCGGTACATAGATCCGAAAATCACACCCAGGTAAGTCGTTTTTTAAAGCAATTAGAGTCCGTTAAAATAGCTAACTCGTAATATTTAATATATAATCCTGAAAGTCATCAAAACGCACCTATATAATCACGAACGGCGATACGCCAATGTAATTGAAAGAGGGAGAGGGGAGCAAAGGTGGAGACTGACTAGTTACAAGTGACGTCAATCATACGGGTGCCGAATTTTTAAGTAATTTTCTATAATTGGTGGGACTGGGGAGTGAATAAATGATTAATATAAAAATAAAAAGTGGAAAATGATTGAAAAGAGCTTCATTTAATTTGTTGAACTGCAGAATCTAACGGTTTTTCAAAATACTTTACTAACCATTTAATTAAAAAAGTACAATGGCATGTCGTTCTCAATTCTTAGGCTTTCTTAGACTCCATATGCGAAAAAATAGCTTATACTCTACAGCGTTAACGTGGCGTTAAATACAAACAATTCCCTTAGGAATATCTGTAATAATAAACATAAGTCGAATCATCGTCAAAAGTAGGATATATACAAACTTGTTTGTGACGAATGCCGCGCCGTTTACCTGGATTAGATAGGTCGCAACTTCGGGACACGTTATAAAGAGCACTTAGCCGCGTACAGAAATTGCGATCGCGATAATCTAAAAATAAAATACAAAATAGGATTTTTATATTTGCCGCTTTAAATGTACAGTCTCCGTGCATGTCAGCTTTCAATTTGAACCAATTAACTTACTTTTTACGCGCTTGTTTCGCACTAAAGTCCAATTGTCTTCTCCCAATTCATCGTATAAGTAATCATCAATATCCCCCGCCCCCTTATTACGAATATGTACAATCACTGGGTTATTCGATGAAACCGCAGTGGCCTCCTTATACGATAAAGGGGTGTGATTAATCTGAATTTCCGCCGACATAACCGTGGTTTCGCACTGGTTTTGATGAAAGTGGTATATCTTCAATACTAGCCTTACCATGTGTTCGTATTGAAGCAGATAAGAGCGGTTCAGTGTCTCGCTCCAGCCACGCTGCAGCTATATTATGGTTCTAGTACGAATGGGTCGGCTCGACCGGGTAAGGACTATGCTCTCACAGCACTCCAGCGTAAAATAGCAGCTTGATACTGCTGTATTTCGTATGGTGAGTGTACAGATTCGGAGACCCTTTTTACTGGAAACGAGGCATTCTATCTTAGTTCTCAGGGGAGAAAACGCATCTGCGTTTTGATTCTTAATCAAGGATAAATGTAGATGTCTATAAGCCACAATATCCGCTTACCATCAGGTGGACTGTGTGCTCGTTTGTCACCCTTATTATATAAAAAAATGGCGTTCTGTCGATGTTGCGATCAAGTCAAAAATACACGTATGATTCAATAACATATTATTGACTTTAGAATTACAGTTAAAATTAGCAGCGGTCGTTAACTCATAATATTTAAACTATAATTAAACTCAATGTAAACTCATCATTTAAATTGATTTCGTGAAATATGAGGTAAACAGGATCCGTCTCTTTTATAACACAAATATATCCCCTTACTTTTGCCATCTCCTTTTCTAATTACATTGTGTTTATTCGTTTTCAAGGACTCAAAAAGTAATTTCTTAGCCTCTGTGATTTCGTTACTTGAAAATGCCGTAATGCACAGACGAGTAATACTATCTTCGTCCATCACATCCGCTTTGTTTTGTACAAAAGCCAGTAACTCGCATATTACAATATTACAATTGCTGCATTTTACGATATTCACAGCCATATTTTATAAATATAAACCAGTTTTATAAATTAATTTATAAATATATTGTCATGTCATGATAGCTTGACAGTTGCTGCAGTGTGCCTTTATAGTGGAGCACTCAAGACAGTGTACCAATTTAAATACCTTGGACTTATAGTAAATGAAGATTTAGATGATGATGATTGTACACGCCCTTAGTTGCCCCAACAAGGGTCGACGGGATCAGTGCCCATGAGTGATCCCCTCGACGAGCAACCAAGGGTGGTGCCCAAATGGCTTATGGATAACGATTCCAGAAACGGCTAACAAATAAGCAAGCACCACTTACCGATTGGCGGAGGTAGGGTTGACCAAGAGGTACCTGTCAGGTAGGAAGTGATGTACATGTAAGTAGTGTGTACACTGTGTAACCGGACAGCCCCGCTGATCTAGGACCGCCGATCCAAAGACGCTGCTTCTCTCCAAATGTGAGATCCCTTCATGGGGGCGTTCACCAATTGAAAGCGTCTGCTTGTATTTTCATTATGTTAATTAACTTCAAATTCAACCAAATCAACGTTAATCGGCATTAAAACAAGTGACACGCGGCACAACTTAAGGACGGTTGATCAAAGTTCAAGGTCCCGGGTTTACTTAGCACAAAACTATAAGCACGAGAAAAAACGCGGTCTCTTCTCGAGGCTCAAGGTTCAGCGTTCTCCCAACAAAGTGAAAGTCTTATCACGCTAACAAACGACGCACTAACAACCCGTTGATGCAATTAACGGCATGAAAGTTCCTTTAATCACTCCAAACTCAAATTAGGCCTCTTGTCACGTAACACGTTCAAAACAGACAACTAAATTCGA
>DWHP01005374.1:0-11970 GCA_018247895.1 Parnassius honrathi | reverse complement strand
TCTTATCGGTCACCAGGTTCAAAAAGTGTAACTCGGATTAATATCAAAGAAAAAAATACTGCATAAATAAAATAAAATAAATAATTATAATTGCATAAGTATTTTTTATATCGTATTGTCTAAACGACGTATGTAAAACCCATTACATAATAAAACTTGATTAAAATTTTAAATATTGTTTGATTTGACTTTGAAATCGGTTAACCGGATTTACAATTAAACGGAATATGCCTGGTTTTATTCGATCCAGATAATCGGGATTCTACTGATATATAGAATCTGTAATCATAACACTTGGGAAGTATTTATTTATCTCACTCGACCTGGCTTCGCCTGGGTCTTTTAAAGTGGTGTTATTTAGATTTAGGTTAATCATCAAAGACCATTTATTTTATCAAATGATTAGATTTTACAAAAATATCTCAAAATTTTTCGGATGAGATCTTAAAGCCAAGTAGATCGTAGATCATTCCTAAAGTGCTCTCTATCTGTTCTCCATGTTTGATTACGAGCGGTTCAATCATTCCGAATATTAGCCCAGACAGTCAGAAAACAGATTGTTTTAAAATAGTTAGTCATGTCTTAATATATCTTAATGTAAAATATATCTTAATATGCAAATAACGACCTCATTCTCCACGTGGTAGAACCATGCTGCAACTATTATGGTTGTAGCACGTATTGGCCGACTCGACCGGGGAAGGACCACGCTCTCACAGAATACCAGCGTAAAGTAGTAGCTTTATTAAGCTACTATTTTACGCTGTACGAAACACAGCGGTATTCCGCTGTGTTTCGTACGGTGAGTGTATAGAACCGGAGACCCGTTTTACTGGAAACGAGGCATTTCATCTTAGTACTCAGGCGTGACAATGCATTTGCGTTTTGATTCTTAATCGAGGATAAATGTAGATGTCTGTAGGACTTAGGCATTCACTTACCATCAGTTGGACTGTGTGCTAACTTGTCACCATTATTCTATAAAAATATTTAAATGTATAGATTGATTAATATTTACGGGTGACTATTTAATATACTGAAACTGTTTATAAATTATGTAAAACTTTGTTACAGTACTCACTTTGTGTTATATAACACTTATTATTAAAATAAAATTATATATTAGTAATAGTAGTATATATTAGTAAAATAAAAGCTATACATTACATGGACCGTTAAATTTCGCAATCAAAATAAAAGTTTGTTAAATTTCATTAAATAATAGTTTATTTTATCAGCACTGGTTCTTCGATTACCTCGACTGTATCTTCTCCATTTTAGTAAACCAGCGACGGGTAGCATCAAAGGCATCTGCTGCGATCATCAATCCGCTTCCGAACGCGACTGCAGGCTTCATATGTTGAGCATAGGAGGTCTGCAGTATGTCAACACGTTCAGGACCATCCCAACCAGATCAATCGGATTGGATAAACCACAAATCCTTATAAAAGAATAAAAATTCCTACGAAGGATGATTCGCGAGTCTATTGAAATTAAAAAAAACATCCTAATTTCAATAGAGAAGATGTGGGTCCACAGAAAGTCAAAAACCACAGAAGTCTACATTGCCTTATTGTTTAGATTTCTGTGGGTGCTACCATCTGTTCGAGATTTCGTAGTTCTGCGTAGATCATAGACATCGGGACATCAAACACCTCAGTTCCCCCGTGACCACGGGTGCTAGAAAGTGCCCGAAATGACGGGAATTAAAAAGGTTAAAATAAAACGCAATAAAATCCGTGAAATTAGTTTTATTCGATGTTTCTGATGAAGGTTTTTAAGAGTATCGACATTTCAAGGAGCCCGGATGTCATGTGAGAATAGAAAACAGGATGCATTTTTAAGTCGCCATCCATTACCTTCGACGAAACTACTGTTTTAGATCAAATTTAGGATAAGGTCGAGAGAAATGAGTATTAATTGGGTAATTCTAAATTTTGAAAAGATGTCTCTTTTAGTTGAGACGTAATTGATTTATTTATTGTTTTTTTTTTAAATAGAATAAGGGTGGCAAACGAGCACACAGTCCACCTGATGGTAAGTCGATGCTGTAGCCCAAAGAAATCTACATTTATATTCATTTAAGAATCAAAATGCAGATGCGTTGTTATCCTTGAGGACTGTGATGAAATGTCTTACTTCCAGTAAAAAAAGGTGTCCGGTGTCCTCTACACTCACCATACAAAACACAGCAGTGTTAAGCTGCTATTTCACGCTGGTGTTGTGTGGGAGCGTGGTCCTACCCCGGTCGAGCCGATCCATTCGCTCTACATCCATAGTATAGCTGCACTGTGGCTCTAACGCTCGAAAATGAAAATGGGAATACGAGAAAGTAAATTAATTTTGCCGACTCTTTTCACAATTAGTGAAACAATTTTGAGTAATGCAGTTAATGCATGATGTTGCTGCATTTTCGCACCTCTGGGTATTCTTTTAACCATTACGATGATATTTGTAAATTTGTTCAAAAAAAGTGAAAATTTTGTGTCATTAGAGATAAAGTTAAGAATTTTTACGGTAGGCTGTGAAGACGAAATACTTTTACAAATACTTATTCCCTTTTTACAGCCTACCGTCGGTACAATTTTGACACTAGGGAATCCGCCTGCGAATGTACCGGAGCACCGAT
The DNA here is from genome assembly GCA_018247895.1 of Parnassius honrathi. Classification (NCBI taxonomy): domain Eukaryota; kingdom Metazoa; phylum Arthropoda; class Insecta; order Lepidoptera; family Papilionidae; genus Parnassius; species Parnassius honrathi. The sequence goes on along the minus strand of DWHP01005374.1, from coordinate 9,341 downwards.
ATTCATTAAAAATGTAAAAAGAAAATTTTAAAAGTAAACAGATCTCTACAGCGCTCAAAAGTCTATATTATATAACCTTCATATTGACGAAGAATGTGTCTTCATCTTTCATGTTCAAAATTAACTTCCGTGTTTTTTTAATATATTCTACAGCTTATTTCATTTGTATTCAATAGAAGTGTCATTATTTTCGTCAGAAAGTTGCTGAACAGTGCGTCAATCGTCTATACAGTTAATTAAAGTGGTATACTAGTACACATCTGAGGTGGTCCCATATGTTTGGAGAAAAATTGAAGGAAGTTTTTCATGGAATTATTTAGACTACATTAAGATTGTGGTATTACGTACTCCACTCAAAAGTGTACAAAAATTAAATTTTAATAAAAAGTGTCAGGACATAGCGTTGATGAATTTCAATAAGTAGATATTTTTGTAATCTAGATTGAATATATATATTTTTATTATATTCCATATTTCCAACGGGATTTGGAAATATGAAATATAATATCTGCGGCTATATAATGGTTGTGGCAGGAATGCGTCAGTATGACCGGGGAAGGACCAGGCTCTTACAGAATACCAGCGTAATATAGCAGCTTTTTGCTGCTGTGTTTCGTATAGTGAGCGTAGAGAATTGAAAACCTTTTTTACTGGAAACGAGCCATTCCATCATAGTCCTCAGTCGTGACAACGCATCTGTATTTTGATTCTTAATCGAAGATAAATGTAGATGTCTATGGGCCACAGCATCCACTTACCATCAGTTGCACTGTGTGCTTGTTTGTCAACTCCATTCTATACAAAGGGTGATGGTTTCATATTTCTTCACACAGATACAGCAGTCGCGGTTCTAGGGATCAATCAATCCTACCCGGAGACAACATTTGTGCCAAAACACAAATTTAAAAGATTTTGTGGTTCGTTTTGTTATGATAGTCCAAGCCCTTTCGCGATCGTAAGCTTCATCCTCTCCTTGCTCAGTCCCGAGGGTATAAACAGCCAGTACAATTACAGGCTGTGAGATGTAATTTCTCAGTCCACAAAGGTGACAACGAGTCTGGAACATTCTTTCTTTGAATTTGGTTGATGGTGTCCGTGGGCTGCAGCAGCTGCTTACTCTAATAGACTGTACGTTAGCTGGTCTTTTCAATTTTATAAAAAAGAATGTTCGATGGCAAAAAGCTTCGATGGCAAGTTGCCGCCGCTGTCGAAATCTACTATCAATGATTACCATCACAATTTTGTATGAAGATAATTTTCTAATTCAGTTCATTATGTAGATCGATCTAAATAAAGACATAACTAACGGTTCATGGTAGAGTGAATGCGTTTATTTGTGCCTAATCTCGCTATTACCCTTGCCCTTAAACGTGGACAGTACGCATGCGCTGTACGCAATCGCGCGTGTACACCGTCACCTAGAAAATGGCGTCTCTCTTGCTAAAATAAAACATTTCTCACGATTGCAACGTTTGTATTGAATAATATTGTGAGAACACAAGTAAACTTTTTTGCTTTTATGTCGTTATTGTCAAGGTTAGGTTTCAAATTACACAGCAGCAGTGACCTCGCGAAGGCCAAATAACCATTTTGAGAAGACCTCTTCTTACACTCTCAACTCCTCTATTTCCTAAACGAAACGCGAGTTGTTAATGCCGAGGGAGGTCTTTTCGGGTTGGACTCAGCTGTTTTGAAAAATCGAATGTTCGTGTCTTCCAAATTTCAAAATTATTAACAGTCTGACGTCAGTGTCTGTTCAGTGTGGACGGAGCTTTATTGAATTCAACCATGTGATGGTGAGTGTGTTACGAAAAACAGTGAAATGTACCATGTTTAGTTCGCGTAGTAACTAGTGTTATTAGTTTTTTAATGTGCGATGCGTTACCAAAATGTGCTTTGTATAGAAAAGCGTGTAGTGAATGTTGTGTGTAGATAAAATTGATTTTTCTTTCCTTGCACGTTCTTGTCTGAATATTTTCTAGATGTTTTACTTTCTAAATGTTCACTGGCAAATTTTTAACTGAAAATCAATACACGGTCCCTGGTATATGTACCTTTGCCTGATCTGTGTTGTCACTAATCAAGTAAATAAAAAAAAAACAAAATTCAGATGGAGAACTCCATAATTGCGAAATTTCTAGAAAGTTAATATGTAATCGAAGATTCTGGTTAGTCTTCGAACTTGTACCTACTGCTTTTATATATAGAATAAGTAATAAAATAATCCCGTTTTCAGGAAAAGTGTTCTTCAATTCAATTTTTGAAATGTTTATTCTGAACAAGTTTACAAGTTTGCAGTACCTGTATATAATGTTGTACATAGTTTAATTTGAATAATAGGTACAAGATAGAAAATTTGTTGTGTTAGGACCCGATAAGATATAAAGCTACCTAGTTCATAAGATGAGATATACCTGTTTCGACAATAGTTGTTACCTAAATTGGAAGTTTATTTCGAATTAAAATATAAAACTATTAGTGCATAATTTTTTAATAGATTAGTTAGGCATTAGGTAAGTTATCGTTTATAGGTTCTAGTTTCGTTCGAGCAGGAATAGCATTACACCTTGTTTATAAGAACTAACTTTATCTAACAAATAATAAAACTGGGTTCCGTTAACACGAAACATGTCCTTAAAATCATCTTCGTTTTCCGTTTGTTATTCTACACAAAGATTGTTATGCATTTTTGATCCAAAACCTTTTTTTACGATATCATCTCAATATTTATTGCCTCAGGAAAGCAGCAACAATCACCAAACTCTCTGCACTCACATGAGTGCATACATATGCTAATAAAGAGAAAATGCAATTAAATACAAGAACTGCATAAGAAATTATTATATGTGCTGTATACAACAACAAAAGTATTAAATCAAAACTTGTCCAATAGACCACTAATGTTACGTGTTGTTTAGACCATGCAAGTCGTTTATTGCATCAGTTTATTATGTGTAACAGGCCAAAAACTTGTAAATGATGGGCCAAGGGTGACAAAGGAGCACATAGTCTAGCTGATGGTAAGTGGATGCTGTGGCCCGTAATCATCTACATCTATCCTCAATCAAGACTTAAAATGCAGATACGTTATCACTCCTGAGGACTAATATGGAATGCCTCGTTACAAGGAAATGGGTCTCCAGTTCTCTACACTCACCGTACGAAGTACAGCATTAAGCTACTATGTTACGAATGTATTTTGTGAGAGTGTGTTCCTTCCTCGGACAAGCCAACCCATTCCTGCTACAACCATAAAAACTGCAGAATGTCTCTATGAAGTACATCGTTCTGGCATTTAATTATACAGAACAAGAAAAAGTCATAGTTTTCGAATATTAAAGAGCTTAGAAGATAATTTTTGTTATTGTGTGTTTTGAAGGTATTTGTGATTTCTGGCAATTTTTTCTGCGTTACAGCCACAAACATCTACCACTGAACATAAGCCACTCCATAGATTGCTTCATAGGGATCATCAGGATAAGCAAATTTGAGCTAAACACTGTAAGTTCATATGATAATATACGCGTTTCTAATTAAGAATACGTTAAACGTTAATGGATTTTTTTCATTTATTGTTTTTTTTTATAGGGTGTGGTGACAAACGAGCACACAGTCCACCTGATGGTAAGTGGTTGCTGTGGTCCTTAGACATCAACACCATCTATCCTCGATTACGAATCAAAATGCAAATGCGTTGTCACTCGTGAGAACTCAGATGGAATGCCCCGTTTCCAGTAAAAAGCGTCTCCGATTCTCTACACTCACCATACGAAACACAGCAGCATTAAGCTACTATTTTACGCCGGTATTCTGTGAGAGCGTGGTCCTTTCCTGGTCAAGCCGACCCATTCGTGCTACAACTATACTACTAATATAACTGCAGCATGGCTCGACCACGTACGTACATATGTGCCAAAAGAGTTCATCAAATATATTGATGGGTCATTGCGGAACCCCTGCTACTGGTTTTGAGGGATTTTTACGCTAGCTTAATCCATAATCTTGATCCGTAATATCTTACTTATCACTATAAAGAGAAAATGCAATTAAATACAAGAACTACATAAGAAATTATTATATGTGCTGTTTACACGCGTGTTCCATTGTTTCCACTAAGAGTCCACGTGTACATATTTGTTTATTAAATAGTAAACAAAATCACTCCACTCTTATATTATCAAAATCCACTTCAAACGATACTGCAGAGGAAGCATTCCGACGGCTATTAACTTTCCGCCTTTTTGGAGTATTTATAGAGTATTCTCATTTGGTTGTGCTGAATAAATATATAAAAGGAAATGTTAAATATACATTAAAATGTATTAAATATACTAACATACATAAATAAATAATACATAAGTAATTAAAATTAAAACAAGATGGATGGAGCCTTCGGTAGGGAGACCAAACGCCCGAAGTTTAGGGGGAAAAGGAAGGAAACCGGCAGACGATGCGGGTGGTATCGAGGAGCACCGCCTTTTGCATTTGAGTCCGGAGTGGTCCGTTATGGAGTCCCAGTCACCTCAGATGACCCAAGAGGCTGACTGAGATTAGCCCGTTTGTAGAGTCGACTACAGAATTAATTTCGGTCAGCAGACCACCCCAGATGTCAGCCACATCGTGAGTCAGGTCCAGATATTTTGTTTTCTTATCTGCTTCGGCTTTCACGAGGTTCTCGCCATACGGAATGGTGATGTTGATCATAAGTATCCTTGACTATGCCCGATCCGGTAATGTCAGGCTTATTCGCAAGAATAGTTCTGTCTGTCATGATGGCCCGGTGCCAGTAGAGCCTGGCGCGGTCATTTTCGAGCACGGCTTCCGGCAAGTACTTATAATAAGGCAGTTTCCGATCCACGAGACCGTATTTCAGAGCGAGCTCCTGGTGTAGAATCGTGGCTACCAGGCTGTGTCTTCTGAACCAACCACAGCGGGAAGATCCATGGCAGCTTCCACACGTAAATGCTAGTCTGTGGCCTGAGGAGCTACATTCTCAGTCATAGCCGATTCATTCAATGACGATAGCCTCACGTCGTAACGTTCGGTACCATCAAATATTTTCGAGCGCATGATGAACCGAACTCGGTCTGCCAAGTTTTGCTGGACCAGACGGCTCCAGCTTAGCAAAAACGTAGTGCATCCGAACCCGATACGTTATCCCTCCAGTTTCTCGCAATGCGTTCGTGTTCGTATTTTTGTCCAACGTATGCGGATTACGCCAACAGCGGCAGGTGCCGCTTGCCGAGTCGGAGAGAACCCTGCCGAAACCAGTCCACCTGGTGGGGGTGATGGATGCGACGGGTTCCTAGGTAGTCGTGCAGCACTTCGCACTCAGCTGGCGGCCCGCATGCTATCTCGTCCAGTGTCAGCTTCAGACGCGCCCTGTCAGCGGCCCTTTACGCGTTCTATTTATATCCATAATCCATAATAAGGGCGTCAATTAACGAGAGCGGCTCAGATTCTGCACTGTTTCATGGTGCGGCTATGAGCATAAACGAGGCTTTGAACTCTCATTTCTGCCGAGGCACGGCGCTCACTCGTCTTGGCAAGGCGCTGACTGACTGCGTCGACGTAGTAGTTTGGTTACTTAACCGTTACGTCAGCGGGCGATGGGGTCGTCACTTCCCTACACCTACGTAATTTATATTATTATTATTTAACAGGCTAACAGTTGAAACAACTGATAAAAGCCTGTATCCTAGTTTCAAATGTGTAATTTTAGTTATCTATCCAATCCGTTCTTAAACTAGTTAATGGTTGGTGTAGGTAATCACTTCTGATGGCAATTTATTCCATGCTTCAGTTGTTTTACTTAAATGGTTTGTCAAATTTTTCTGCATCCTAGTTTCCATGTATATTTTTATATTATGTTTCGTTCAAGTCTCACCTCAGACCCACCTTTTCTATATGGATGACCTCAAGTTATTCGCCTCCAGTTGCACCCATCATATGGAATTGCTTAACATCATTTATGATTTTTTGATTTTTTAAATATAATATCCAGCGTATGCCTATATTCCTATATTTCATATATTAGTCCTATATTTCACTACTTTTTCCAATAAATCAGGCAGTATGGCGTTAATGGTGGCTTGGATATTGGCTTTTAATGCTTCAAGAGTTGCTAGTTTGTCGGCATAAGCCAATGACTTAACATAGCCCCAAAGTAATCGAGAGGTATTAAGCCGCACGAACGAGGGGGCTGGTTAACAGGACCACTTCTGGAAGTAAAGTAGTCACCAAATTGATTTTGCATTAAATTGATTGTCAACCGCACTGTAGGAAAAGTTGCGCAGTCTTGTTGGAACCAAATGTCCTTGATGTTTAGCTAATTAATTTTTGAAAACCAAAAAATCAGGCAGAATGACGCGATAGCGCCCGCCATTCTCCGTAATGGCAGCTCCTTCCTCATTTCGAAAGAAATAAGTACCGATGATGCTACCAGCGTGTAAACCGCACCAAACAGACAATTTTAATGGATATAATGGTGCTTCGTTTATAGCATGACCACTGTTTTCGCTCTATTTACGGCAATTTTGCTAATTCACGGGTAAATGTAACCAGATATGAGTTTCATCACTAAACACAATTCTTAGATAAAAATGCTCATCTTCGGCCAGTTTCAAATTAGTCCAATCAGCAAAAATGTGACGTGAACGAAGGTCATTTGGCTTTAGTTCTTGCACGAGCTTTATTTTATAATTTTATTTATTTGTAAGCAAGATCCTTACGTAAATTTTTTAAAGTTGAGAACGGCGACGAATCGACATCTCGGCGTCTTCTTCAACACTTCACGTTACAGCAGTAATATTATCTTCGGTGCGCACATTTTTTGAAGAAGAAAAGAAGAAGAAGAGAAAACTTCTTTAGCGGCGTCGTACACTTTTTCTGTAATGAGTAAAAAATGTTAAACTCGCGTCAGGTCACGTGTCCTGATCGAAAATGCGTAAGACGGACGGAGAGAGACAGCCGGCGCGACCTAGGAGAGGAAGTATCCTCGTCTCTTTGTACGGCGAGGCGAAAATGTATGCCTGCGCTTGATTTCTGAGAGATAAATTTTTAATGTAATATAAATTGTCATGTTTGTGTACGATAGCGCAATAAATAAATATTGCATTCTACAACATAAATGATACTACTTTATACTGATAATTAAAGCAATTCGTGCAAAATTATTCCCTAGCCATTCCAAAATATAAAAAATGCACTACGTTAATATTTAAGTTTTCACTTCATCCGGCACTCCCGGAGTGCAAAACGTCGTTTTTTTTTCTTATTTTATTCTGCGTGTAACTAGTCTGTAACAAGATACATATTATTCTAGATATGGTATGACCTTACGAAAGTTATTTTTGATAAGCTCGGAGTTAATAGCAATTTCGAAGCTGTACAGCTACAGCTGTAAGTTTTATCATTTTTTCCCTAAAATGTATCGATTAATAATATATGGCGAACTTATAAATTAAAATATTTCAAGTTGAAAAATACAATAACTTATTGTTTGTCTTATTTCTCAATTGATTTGAATGCAATAGTTAAAATTAATTCTAATAAAATCAAATCTAATTTTCTTTTGCTTGCATGTGTCTTAGTAGCGTAAAAAATGAATAGGCAGTATTCATTATCTGAAAAAAGAAACAAAATAAGAATTAATATAATACTAAACGATAAAATTTATATAATATACAATATAAAAACAAACCAACTTAGACATACATGTATATGGACTCAGAAATATATTTTTCTGTAAAACATACCGATGTAAAAGTGGCGAGTGACAGCGGAAACATTTTCCCACCCGTTATTGATAGGGGCCGGTTAGCTCTCAGTACAAATAGACGTAAACTAGTTTTAAATTCACGTGGCCTAGGTATCCAGTGACAGTTGTATATAGCGTGGGACAGAAGACGGCTCTGCAAAGTATTTAAAAAGATTTACGCTATATTTGAGAACTATTCTATATTACTATGTGATTTGCAACTATTTTTAATTTTACCTTATCCATAATTTTAGTTCCAAACCAGCATGGCACGAAGATTTGAATAACCATAATGAACATGTATGTGGCAAGGAAAACATAATATTCACCAGTAGCGGGCTAAAAGAAATTGGAAATAAACAGTGTTATTTTTGTTGCATGCAATGTAATTAAAGACAACATATACTACCTGTATATGTTGTCTTTAATTTCGTGGAAAAATGCCAGAATTGCGGAGACAAAAATGGGTTTTAGCACCAAATATCACCCCATGGTGTAAACCAACTGCAGGCATATATCGACGGGACCACAGAAACATTTTCCACAGCCCACCAGTGCCAAATGCACCTTGGTAGCCTTTTTTGCGGGGAGAAATCTTCATGGACTGCCTCCGCGGAGGGGCGTGCCGGACTCTTACCGGCTAAAACCACCCCGGCGTCTCCTCATTCATACGCGCGAGGGGCCGCGGGAATCCAAATTCTTCCGCAGCCCCACACCAGTGCTGGCCCGGTCTGTCCGAGTCTCGTCTCCTGCACGGGGTAGTGAGGTGTGCAACTACCCCGTGTATTACCTCAGAGGCGCGCGCTGACACCCGCGCACGTCTTCGCCTCGGGTCCATCGAATAGGGGGGCGGGGACTTCCTCAAGTCCCTCGCCCCTGGACCCATTCATGGGGGGCGGGGACTTCCTCAATTCCCTCGCCCCTGGACCCATTCATGGGGGCTGAAAAAGGGCGTTGTCCGCCTTTCTCCTGCGTTAGGTGCGCCTTTTGCTGCCAGGGAAGGGAGTCGAAATTTCCATGTCCCGTTCCGCAGTTTCCTTCCGCGACAGACAGTTTCTTTGGACCAGTCCCGTGGTCTCCACCTCCTCAGACGGCAGACCTCTCTGTGGTGGGCGCATCCCTTTCGGACGTCGTCCAGCGGTTCTGGGAAATTGAGGAACCACCACACGCGTCTCGAGTCAGCCCTCTGGACGTGCGAGTTGTTCTACCAGAACAATACCGGCTGTCGTGTCAACGGTCGTTTTGTCACTCGCATACCCTTTCTTGACTAACGGCCCCCCTCGGGCCAATCTCGCACCCCGGCCGAAAAGAGGTTGCTTTCTATGGAGCGCTGTATGCGGCGCGACCCAGCCTTTCGCGACAAATATGTCGAGTTCATGCGCAAGTATCAAGAGCTGGGTCACAAGTCACCGTCCAACTTCGACTGGTGATAACAGGAGCACTACTTCCTTCCTCACCATGCGGTCTTGAGGATCCCTGGGAGTAAAATTCGGATAGTTTTTGAAGGCTCCGCCCCCTCGTCAAATGGTGTGTCCCTGAACCAGTGTCTCCACTCTGGTCCTAAATTGATCAAGGACATATC
>DWHP01005373.1:0-11970 GCA_018247895.1 Parnassius honrathi | reverse complement strand
GGTAAGACATGCAGGAAGTCGATGGATGCAGGTGGCTCAGGACCGTGCTTTGTGGCGTACCTTGGGGGAGGCCTATGGACTTGTGAAGGGCTGTAATGATGATGATGATAAAATAAGGAAGGTCTGGCGATCACGGGCTCTCGCTCTATATTGTTTACAATACCATAATAAAAAGTATAACAAAGGCTGGGCTTAACGTTTCTAGGAATTCTCTCACAGCCAACCCATTTAATAGACGAGGTGAAAAATCCTCTCAAATATAATAGTAACTGTAATCCTACAGATTAGTGGCAGATCACAAAGGGACATTACAAAAGATGTGTAAAAACCTTATGGTGGATAAAGATCAGTCGGAACGAAATGGATGCGTCTCGTGGACGTGGTAAAGGGGTGACTATGGGATATGCTAGAAAGATCTCGTTGTTTTGATGTATGAGGTAATATACACAGACTTGTGACGGGCGGTAGGCTCAAAGACGCGAGATGTCTCATATTACAATCGACAAGCGTCCTGTCAAGCGTGACGATCAGGGTAAGTCTTCCCTACATCAGGAGAGGTGCCTACAAAGGAAGAAGGGGAATCTATGCAGTTTAGAATACTCACATGTTGTTTCAGCTCCAAAAGTGCATTTTCAATGGCTTCTTCTGGCGGCGAGTCAAGGAACGGGAACCGACGGACATCGTTCACACCTAAAGAACTCATCAGCAGCAGAAGCGAGGCTAGAGGCACCCTGCTCACTTCTGGTGTACTAAACGGCTCCATATCGGTGTACTGTTGTTCCGAATAAATACGGTAACATACGCCCGGACCTACGGATTTTTTATGTTTTCTTTTATAACTTAGTTGCTAAAATATTTGTATTTTTTGCTAAATCTACCTAAAGCTGTTAGCTAGAAGTTCTAAATAATAAATAAAATAAATAAACAATTTTTATTACATTTCCAATTACACATTTTTACATACAGGAACAAATATGAATACAATTAAATAAAGCAACAGTAAGTCTAATAAAAATAACATGCAATAATAAAAATTAAAACTGTGTGTAGCTTAATAATGTAGAATGTACAAAAGAAAAATTGAAGTCAAGTTTATAACATTAGCTACCTACCAGAACTAGGTTGAGTACTTGTGTTTCAGACCATGATGAGAGTGAGTGAGACAGAGTAAGAAATGAGTATGGCTTACATGATATCAATTTTTACTCGCCTTCCTTAGAGTTCGTACGTTGTTATTATGAGAGAATTAGTTTTAGTCGAGTTGTCGTTGGTTATTAATTTAACGTTAGGAAGTTTTAGTAATAGATCCAGTATTTAAAACTATTTGAAACTTTACATTTCAATATATTATCTCCACTCTTTGACATCCACTCAATAGAATTTAAAAGGATGACAATGCGTGCGTGCCCGAGTGTTTGCGTGCATGCGTGCGCTTGTGCGTGTGTGTGTACGTATGTGTAACTTTTGATTAATATTGAATCTGTACTTTTTTAAACAACCATTCATTACATATTTCGTTATTTTAAAACAGAATACAATACCACCCTGGCAACTCTGGATAAAATATTTGTAACAAACGCGTAGTAATCACCTACAGCGACCACATGCATAGGTTTGTGTACGTGATTGGTGCCGTTGTATGTGTGAGAGAACTTTTATTCGTTACACACAACACAACCTACAATACAAATACATTAAAACTAAAAATTAAACCAAAAATGTAACAATATACACAAAAAAGACGAGAAGGCATCCGACTCAGCATGACGCTATAGCAGTTACGTCACGGCCACAGCGCTGTTATTCTATCGATGCCTCATATTTACCGAGCAGTTGGCGGACATATTTTTGTGACCATAGATTATTAAATAAAAAATACAACACACATATACGTCCCTTCACTTAAGGAAAATGAACTGTCCATTGAAAATCAGTGCTGCTGGTGGTTTGTTCTGTCCGTAGTTTTTTTTTTTAATATAAAATTTAAATGATAAGCACACTAATAACCCAATTGGTGGTTAGTGACTTCTGCAGCCCATGGGCAGACGCGTTGTCACCATTGGGGACTAGGATGGAATAGCTCACAGTCTGTAATTGTACTGGCTATCAATACCCTTCCGACCGGAATAGCATTACACGCACGGGCTGCGGCAGAATAAGACGATTGTAACTACCCAGCGAGCTTCTAGTTAAGAAAGAATTCCTATCGCCTAGCGAATTTTGTGATAGTTTCTAAGCAAAAGAAACACGCTTTGATGATAAGACTTTGTAATCACCTGTTCTACCAGCTCGACCCTTTCTTTGATCTGCACTCGCTTTGGATATCCAAAACTCTTTTAGCCTTTGCATTTTTGTAGAGGAATCGTAGCTCATTTCCTTAACCTGTAAATAAGGAAAATCCATCAAAAAAATTCATCGCCATCATCACGAAATTGATCTTCATCCACTGCTCGTTCAATTACAAATTTGTAAATAAGAAGCACCTATTTGAATAAGCTTTATTGCAGTCTTTTATCTTTTTGAGCCTCACAGCTATACACAATTCTTTTTCAATTCTGAAAGGGTAATAGGATATTCGCCTGTCCATTACAATACAGTACAAATCTTAGTATAAAATACTACATAACGTCACCGCAACATGGAATTAAATTAAATAATCAATCATTAGGCATAATCATCACCTTGCCAGAATCCACTACAAATCTTATTCCGTCGATAGTGACCGAGGTTTCTGCTATATTGGTCGAAACTATACACTTCCTGACACCTTCCGGCGGATAGTCGAATACCTGTAAACATACAATATTGAAAACAAAATAAATGACTTAAAATTTTCATGAGTATCTATTTTATTTTAAAGTCGAACATCGTAAAGACGCGTCGTTACAGACTAGTGAAATTATAATAATTATAAGCCAATATACTAGACAGCTGATGGCTGGGGTTTTCCTTTTTTAATTTCATCTACAATTTCACAAATACAACAGTATTGAGATATGAGGATATAGTCAGCAATGTATGTGCCACTTGAAAAGTCCAAAGGGGAGGGGTTCCTCTCTCGTCTACTCTTGAGTATTACTCGAAATTGACTAATTAATTTGATTAATGACATCAATATAGATGTTAAAAATTAATTGGGTAAGATCCGTATTTATTTCACCTAAGGATGCCTCGTGTAGAGAAGAAAGACGAGGCGTATTATCGGCCGTGGTGTCTTTCACAGCGTCGTGGTGTTGGGGTAGCGATTAGGATTAGTGGTGATGAAGAAAGTGCACGCAATTAAGGGAGAGCGGGAGGTACTCTTCAAATTAGGTAAAACAACAAGTCATCGTCAATTTTATACGAGGTAGAGCCACGCTGCAGCTATAGTATGGTTGTAACACGAATGTAACACGATTTTCAGATAGTAATTTATTTGTTTCTAGGTATTCTAAGTATTTTATTTATTATTTTTTCAAAGATTTTTGATAAAGTGGAAAGTATTGATATGGGGCGATAGTTATTGATACAGTCTCGTTTCCCTCCCTTGTGGATAGGCAGTACAATTGATTTCTTAAAAACGTCAGGAAATATACCGTCTTTTAAACACTGGTTAAAGAGCTTTGTTAGTGACGGAACAATGTAATATTTTATAGCTTTAAGTGTTTTTGCCGAAATACCATCCTATCCAGGCCCAGACTCATTTTTTAGATTATTTATCAAACATTCAGTTTCATTCTCTGAAACATCCTGCATCACAAAAGAAGTAGTAGATAATAAATTTTTAAAGAATTGTTAGACTGTTCCGAGTAAACCATGGGCATCGGTTCATATTGGTTGATGATAATACGCTTGCACATTGAGCTCAACGAGTCAATGCTGCTTTCCGAGAACACGAATCACGAACACAAAACAAGGTTAGACTGGCTTACTGGCTCCCTGACTAAAACCCAATAGAGCACGCGTAGGATGCTCTTGAGAGAGCTGTTTAGAACCGTCAGCCTCCTCCCCAGATACTATTCAAGCATGGGACATGCTACCGCAAGAAATGCTGGATCTTGATCCCAAGCATGCCTAGGAAGAGTTTCCACATGTGTTCAATCCAGGGGAGGAGTTATAGTGTATTAAATAAAAACCTTCTATTAATAAATGTATTGCATAAGCTTGGGTAAACAATCTTTTTTTTTTCAAAAAATTTCGGCTACAGTTACATTAGGTTTCAAATACACTGTTTTGTTATTAAAAATAAAAAAGAGTTTTATTTTTTTAATTTCAAATAGCTTTTTTCTATTTAAAAAAGGATAGAACGGAAATACTTTTCCTTAATAAAGTAAACTTAAAAAAATATTTTAGCTTATGCTAGAGATCAGAAAATTTTTTGACGTGTGTATGCAGAAAAAGATGTTTACTGCCTGATACAGTCGTGATGAAAAGTATAAATGAAAGCAAGTACATAAAACTGTAATGTTTATAGTTAGGTATCTGTTATAATTTTAACATATTCAAACGTAATGGCAAGGTAAAAGCCGGAATGGATCTCAAATTGAAATTTAGCGTAGGCGTGTACGTCTACAATCCTTAATGTACTGGTGAATAACAAAATAGTCTATTTAATTTCTATGAATAATAAAACAAGAACGTTTAAACAGGCATTTAGAATTTAGAGGTATATTGTGAATTTGTAACAAAAAGATTAATTGCAAACATAAAACACATTTACATGTAAAAATATGTAATACTTAAAGCGGTTAAAATCTAATAACCTATAATGGTTGTTATTAAATCATGGATATTACTTATGAACAGTACCTATCAATAAGTGTAAATAATTGTTAAAAAATTCGACTATGAGGTATTTTATTATCTTTTTAAATGGCACACTTAGCAACATATAAAAAGTTTTTAGTATAATTATTTCCGCAAATTTTTTTAGTATGATGATTTTTACAATGACGCTTATTGAAAACTTATCTAATGATACCTCTTACTCCAATTTATATCAACTTGTACAGAACCAAAGAGAAAATCAAACTTATTATATAATATAATATATGTAGATAACGTACGCACACACATATACTCGTAGTCGAAAGATTACATGCAAAGTTATATAAATAAAAGGAGCATATATTGGAAATGTCTGTGTATTATAAATCAGAAAACATGGTAAGCAGATAAAAGCAAAAAGGGTAACTGATTGAATTATTTTAACGCACTGGCCACAAAAACAAAACCACGACAAACATGTTAACCGATCAAATGTTCTTAGCGGAATGATCTCGTCCTTCTATATTCTGTTTTTTATGTTTGTGTTGTTAGCCAGTTGCCTTGGCTTAACGCCGTTATATTCACATAAACATGCGTACACTCGAAAGGTTTTATCTGCCCTTTAAAGAGTCGGGTAAAAAAAACATAGTAAACAATCAATTTAATAATACACAGTTAAGTGATAGTATAAGAGAATCTGAAGAGAGAAGGCAACAGGCTAAAACTGAAACAGGAAAACTTATTGGCTACCGCCAATCCACCGCCAAACAGTGACAAATATTTGTTATAAAGCTGTAACGACAATGATGATAAGGACGATGACAACAGTTGCTACCGTAAGTTTCAACATAAATGGAAGTCATATAATCGAATTTAGTAAAAAATATTGTATATTTAATTGGTCTGACGGTGGGTCAGTTAATTATTAAATTAATGAAGATAAATTTAAGTAACCTGGAGCCTAAGAAATTCGTGTAGGTAAGTGTTGATGATCAACATCTCTCTAAAGAGTCAATCGTGTGTAAGAGTTAGATTATTCGAATGGATGTAAATTGGCTTGCTAAACGTAAATAAAAAAAACAAAAGAGTTACCATCAGTGTACGGAAATAAAACATGCAAGCATTTCTAGCTCCAAAAGCCTACCCCATGAAAATTGAGCTACGGTTAATGATGCAGCTGCTGATAATAAAAGCTAAAGTCAAGTTATAAGTCTCCACTCATTTCTGATGGGGCTACGAAACGATTAGTCCGTCACTATGCTTCAGTGCGTGTTAATGGACTACACATGTTCATGTCATACATGTTTTCACATGATGTTTTCTCTTAGCACTTAAAATTAACAATTTATGGACGCCAGCGGGTTGCTCGTTTACAGTAATAGAGCGCTTAACGCCTGAACTACAACTAAAAATTTTACAACGGCGTTCACGAGAAATTATGCAATTTGATCACCAGTTTTTTTGCAGATTGAAGCATCAAGGTCTTAGTAGCCGATGCATGTTCCATCTAGAAGCCTACGAGTATTGATATTCGTGTTCCACAAGGCTGCATGTTATTACCTACGCTGTTTCTTCTACATTACAACGAAATGTTGCAAACCAATAAGAAACCATAATATGCGGACGACAATAATCATGATGCTTATTGCACCCGCCATGCCAATATTTGTCGGATCACGTGGTCGAGTACCAGAACAAACTTGTGTCTACTTCAGACACAAGTTGTCTCAAGAAGTGCGCACCAAAATGAATGAGTCGTTATTAAACTAAGTCTCGGATTGGGCGACTAAGTCTAGTCAAGTTCAACCCTCAAATGACACAGCTAAAAAACACCCTTTGTTGTACCTCCTAAATTTTAAGCCAATCCCTCGCAGCCTGAGCTAGTGTTGGAATTCTTGGCGTCGACATGTTGGATGACGCATCCGCAGTCACTTGGAATGGAAGACTAAATTCGCCTATAGAAAGCTTTGCGAGCTTAGCAGATTAGAGCTGGACAGTATATCATGCTAACCCTTGCAAATTTACAAGTAGCACGTTCAACCTCACATGGAATACTGTTTTCATTTCTGGGATGGGGCGCTCCATTTTCAGCTCTTTCTACTTGACCACATCCAGCGAATACTGGCTACAATCGTTGACGAATGAGTTCTTTCTGTTCGGCACGATTCACTGACTCTGCAAAGAGATGTTGCATTCCTTTGCATCTTCTATCGCATTTACTACGGAGAGTGCTGAGAGGAATTGTTCTAAGGCATAATGTCATCAACAAATATTTAATACTACACATTGTGTAATATTATATTAACTATAACAACTTAATTGGGACGTCGCAAGATTTCAATTTATTTTTGTGTCATAGCGTGTTCATTCCTGAGTTGAATGATTTACAATACAATATAATTACGGCCTTACTCATAATCTTTGACTAGTTATATAGTATATCATAGATCTGCAGAAAAGTCGTATCAATTATTGAAATATTTCCTGAATATTGAATGATTAAATAAACGTTACTAAAGCCAAATTAATGGTTTTTAGAATTTTTGTCTGTGTCTGTGTCGTTGAGCTATAGGTTTCTGTGTTCAAATCCAGAACGAATGACCACAAAAATGGATGGGCCACAAGGTCCCGGGTTAGATTCTGGGAATAATGACCCCAAATTAGAGGGTACGCAAAAAACGAAAACGGACGGTGTTAGCTTGGTTCGTTATGTAACAAAACAAAATGGCGGATGTGGCACGTGGCGGGTTTTGGACAATATACTTGCTATAATCTAATTCAATGAATTAGCCGGCGCGACAGAAGCATGAACTGCTCTGTGAAAAGGAATAACAAATAAAAATAGCTCATAAATAGGAACGGGCTTACCTGAGGTGTTTGCAAGCAGCCTCCTTCCAAGACTTAGAGGCTGACGGAACAACGTTGCAGCTGGGCGAGTGGTGCCCGACGATAAATGCACTTGTGCACGACAAAACTGCACTGTGCAAGTGGTCACCACGAAAGTTTACACCATTCTGTGGTTCTAGAGTATTATCACGGTCAAGATTGCGGTGCAACTGGGCGAGCGGTGGCGGCGCACGTCGATAAATGCCGGTCTGCTGATGGCATGCTTTCGTCTTTCACTGCCACTTGGATAGCGTGCCTCCATTGGGCAAACGTAATAAGGTCACCAATATAGCCTCCCACTGGACATACCCGTGCGGAAAAGTAACGAAAGTGGAAAGGGAGATTATTGCCGGCTATTAAAGCAACTAATTAACATAAATGCAAATGTGTTCTTTGGCACAATCATTCGCCCGGCTTGAACGGGTCCCTTCTCAACTAGCTAAAGCTACTGCTAAGAACTAATTTAAATTACTACCCTAACCTAGCTGGGTTAGGGTATATATAATGGAGTTGGAGCTAGTGGCTACAAGGGGTCACTCGACAACAGACGACAAAGGAGACGGCTATTTATAAAGCACTCGATTTGTGCGAGTACAGGGCTTAATTCTTCAAAAGATAAAATTTGTTCCCCGATTACGCGATACAGATGACTCTTTAGACTTTTAATATCGGTCTCCCAATTTCCCCCAAAATGGCTTGCGGCAGGGACTTTTAGTGACTAGTCGATGCATGTCTCAGCTAAGATGTGGGCGAACTCCGAATTAAAATACTCACATGTTAAAAACTCGTGTAACTCTGATAATACGTTTTGCTCCTACGAAATTTGTACTGTTATCTGAGTACACTCTACTTAACAGAAAGCTTTTAAATGCACCCATGAAGCTAGCCATGCTTAGATCACCGGTGAGCTCTATATGTACAGCGCGAGTAGTCAAACATACGAAAATGCAAACATACGCCTTCGTGGGTCTTACACCACGACCACGAGTAAGCGTAACCTTAAACGGGCTAGTAAAGTCCGACCCGATGTGTATAAAAGTCTTCACAGACTGTATTACACGACAAGACCTATGGTCCGCCATTTCCAGAATGACGGCCTGGGACGAACTCAAAAATCAAAGAACATGCACATCAAGTTCGTTTTTGTGTTAATGTTCGGGTGGCAGTCATTAACGACCGCATCATTGGTCAAAAATGGATTGAAGGTCAATTGACGTGAGTAACGTATCTGCAAAAAGATACTTTTCGTCATCGATACAATGTTGGAAAACGTTTCTCTGAGCCATTTGCGAGGAATGTACTCATTATGAGCGATCTGTGCGCGCGTATCTGAACAGCCAATTTGGCGATTGGTAGATAGATCGCGGCTGACCTATGAACTAGCTGGCGAGATCTCCATACCTAAAACCTGTAGACTTTTATTTGTGGGTCGAATTAAAATGATTAGTGTACACAGAAGAAGCACAAAGTGTTAGGTAAAAGTCAACAAACAATTTAAAATGACGTTCTAGTTTGTGTTTTTTTATTATTATTATTTTATTGTAAACAACAATAACGTAGTATAATTTCGTAAATATATCAATCGGTATAGTTTCTAAATAAGTTGATTTCGAACTTTTAAATGCGCCTAAGATGTCGCAGTATACAATAGGCATAAAAATTATTGTTAGAAACTGTTTATGAATTCATTACAATGCAAGATAAATTTAATATATAATTAGCCCGATTAAGTATGAAGGGAAGATTTGTGCTGAGGATGTGTGCTTCAGAGTTGGCACCGGTTCGAATGCGTCTTTTCTGGTACTCCTACTCTCTGTGTGTAGTTCCGAAACCATGGAAGACGGCTTTCGTCCACCCGATTCCTAAAAAAGGTGACCACTCAGATCCGTCAAACTACAGGCCTATCGCCATCACCTCGTTGTTCTGCAAAATAATGAAATTTATTATAAACTACCAGATCATGCGGTATCTTAAAGATAACCAGCTGATTAGTGACTGCCAATACGATTTTTGTCGGGTCGATCAGCTTGTAATCTTTTGATCTGCCTGAGGCATCGATGAGCGAAGGCAGTAAAGTCCAAGGAGGAGATATTAATTAGTTTGGACATTGCGAAGGCCTTCGATCGAGTTTGGCACAAAGCGCTTCTTTCGAAGCTCCCTTTCTATGAGCTTCCTGAGAAATCGTGCAATTGAATTACCAGATTACCTGCAGATTGTAGCATCAAGGTCATTGTAGATGGTGCAAGCTCCGATTACAAGCCTATTAATGCTGGAGTTCCACAAGGCTGCGTGCTATCACCAATGTTTCTTCTGCATATCAACGATATGTTGCAAACCGGTAACATTCATTGCTATGCGGATGACAGCACTGGTGATGCTCTGTACAGTAGCCGTGCCAATAATTCTTGGGAAAACGTCTCCGAGTACCAGGACAAACTTGTGTTTGAAGTAAAGTCCTT
Source organism: Parnassius honrathi (assembly GCA_018247895.1). NCBI lineage: Eukaryota > Metazoa > Arthropoda > Insecta > Lepidoptera > Papilionidae > Parnassius > Parnassius honrathi. The sequence goes on along the minus strand of DWHP01005373.1, from coordinate 1,879 downwards.
GCTGAACAAAGTCTCAGATTGGGGGCGACTAAATCTAGTTCAGTTTAATCCTCAGAAGACGCAAGTTTGCACGTTAACCGCTGAAAGGAACCCCTTTGTCGTATCTCCTCAGTTTCAAGGCACTCCTCTTGTTGCCTCAGCCAGTATTGGAATCCTCGGAGTCAATCATATCAAGTGACGTGCAGTTTGGTGGTTACTTGGAAGAGAAGGCCAAATTGGCCTCTAAAAAGGTTAGCTTGCTCAGCAGAGTGGGGCAGTATTTCATGCCGGCCCACCACCTGCAACTTTACAGTGCGCAAGTTTGGCCTCATATGGAATACTGTTCCCATCTCTAGGCTGGGGCTCTACAGTGCCAGCTCCTTCCACTTGACCGCATCCTCAGCAACTTTTCCGGACCTATTTGAACTAGGGACCTTCAAGAAAAGAGTTTACTCCTTTCTAAAAGGCCAGCAATGCATTTGAAATTCCCCTGGTGTTGTAGTTGTTCATGGGCAGCGGTAGTCACTTAGCATCAGGTGAACTGTGTGCTCTTTTGCCCCCTCTCCTATAATTTTTTTTATTGTGATATATCCGGTTTCATGGCTCACATGCACGAACATGTGCTTGAGAAAAATTACGATTTATAATTTTTTTAGTACGTAAGCAACCCAAATTTGATCCATTCCGACACCACTCAAATTTTAATTGAAATTTGAAGTATCAATTTACGATGTTCTCGGCCGTGAGGAAAAACATTGCGAGGAAACCTGCATTTATGAGAAGTTATAAAATATTTCGATGTGTGAAGTCATGTTGTGAAATGAATGTAAGCTACTATTTTATTACTTTGAAAAGGGCTATTATGCAGATTTAATTTCATTCATATTTAGAAAGATGTTAAATTTTTGTTTTCATTTTACCGTAGGTATCAAAAATTTGTCATCATCATATCAGATGTCCCCTATTGAACAGGTCTACGACGAGACTGCCAAATAGGCTAGATATTTGTCGTAGTTGTTATACTTGTCAGGTGGGTTGGTAAGCGCAGTTCTATATTATTTTGAGTTTTTATCAGAAAGATGCTGTTATCCATATCCTGTCAACGAGATGAAATAGGTAAGTTGATTCGCTTACGCCGCCATTAAACGACACAGCATTTGAATATCCTCGTGTATAAGTGCATTGGTACACAAAGAGCTAAGTTATTGTCATTAAGATTGAATAAATTATAACATAGCTTGAATGATTGCATAAGGAATAAAGCAAGGTTTAAACATTATGAATAGGAATTACGAATAGAAGAAGATATTTAATCCGCAATTGAAAATATTCGTCGTGCCGGGAACTTTTGGAGCGTATCGACACGGTAGCTCACGTACAAGGCGTTATAAAGTACGATCATAATCTCAGTTTACTTTGGCTCGTTTTTTGAGACAATCGGCATTAATTGATTCCTTTCTTAGTGCATTTGTGTATTTATTTACTTTTTTATTTGTTTGTTCATTTAATTTAGGTGAATTGTATTTTTTATAGGGTAATACAAATGAGTACACAGTCCAACTAATGGTAAGTGGATTCTGTGGTGTGGTGATTATGAATCATAATGCGAATGAGCTGTGACCGCTGAGCTCTAAGATGGAATGCCTTGTTTCCAAATATTAAATATAATATGATACAATAAATATATAAAATTTGAAACATTAGCCCTTAGGACCTGCGCAGATAATGAAGGAATGTTAAAAATTATCCGTGCTGAACTGAGAATACCATTTCAACGTGTATGATAGTAAAAAAATTGCTAATAGCTTTTTTAAGGACTATAATCATGTCTGTGCAACGTAATAGTGAGACTATTTATAATATAATATTTAAACAAATGTTATATTGAAATACCCTTATT
>DWHP01005372.1:0-11971 GCA_018247895.1 Parnassius honrathi | reverse complement strand
TTTTTATAGACGAAATTGAAAAAAGAGTAGCCATATGGGATATGGAATCTTCAGACTATTCCAATAGAGTAATAAAACTTAGGAACTGGGAAGAAATAGTAAAAAAATTTTGTGAACCTGACGATTCCGAAAAAAAGAAAAAAGCTATAGTTAAGTAAACAATAGTTTATCATTTTATGTTGCCAAGGGAGTTTGCTTTCGTTAACAAAATAATTTTATAACTGAATCTCTCCCAGCGTAGGAACGCGCGTAAAACGTGTTATCTGGACGCAATATAGATTGAAACGCGCGAGTTCAGTCGCGCGTTAAACGCCTCATCTGGACAGACTCTTAATGCCGCCACCACTCAGAAAAGAGGCGTTTACATCTTATTGTAAACTGCAACGAATTACGTGAAGCTTCCCTATACCTTTTTAAAATGTATAGCAAACATATTTCCATGAGCAAGCAACCTGAACCTTACCCTAAATTGGATAGGTCACGTTTAATGAAGTCCAGCCTCCATCTCCTCGTGTTCTCATCCAAAGCCCCGAAAACTTTCATCTAGAATTCAATCAATTGATCCATCCATCTATTTATTACAGCCTATAAAAGTCCACTGCTGAACATAGGTGTACCTCATAGATTGCCGCATGGGGGAAATTTTGCCATAGTCGCCACGCTTGGCAACCTAAGTTTTTTATTATTTTGAGTTGTTGTCGGAAAGATGTTGCGGGCCATCTCCTGTTTCATTTTTCCTACGTCGCCTCTTACGACACCCTCGGGACGATATGGGGTGTCTAATATTTTTACACCACCACTATACGGTACATCTAGAATCACAAAATCGTTTTAAGTGCCTAAAAGAGTGTAATAAAGTGGTCTATGCGGTCGGAGCGAAATCCTTCAAGAGTCGTCGCAAACGGACTAAAACTCCGATTACACTCTTAATCTTATGGATATTAGACGGAAAACGAAGCTGAAGCCTTCAGCATATATGACAGCCTACAGGCAACTGAACAGTTAGATCTCGAAATGTAAACGGCGATACGTACAGAACTTGAATACATCTCATATTGAGCTTAGCAAAAACAAAGCGTGAGCGTACACAGAACTCTAAAGTTTGTAACAGAGATCCGTCTGCCGGAAGAACCAACCGCAAACTAGAATACCACTTGTGAACACGTCACTAACGGGATACTTGATAGCCATTTTGGATAATTTTCACGATTCTACGGACAGCTGTACACATCATTTTCGGCGACACACGCAACGATTCAGGAGCAAGTCACTATTCCGAAGATATTTCGGGCATCAGGCTGAGTGAGATACTTAGCGCGGTAGTTTTGCAGCACCCCAAAAATAGCATGGCTAGACAAGAGTTACATCGGAGTTGCCAAAAGTTATTGGAACGGTGGTACACGAAGTCCTACAGAAGCCCTTAATTCCGTCTTCCGTGGTGGCACTACTCTGAAGGCGTAAAGCAGAGGTCCTGTTTTACTCGAAAAGAGAAAACGCTCTATTAAAAACTTAAAAATTACAGAGTAATTTCTTTTCTGAGCCACGTCTGCATTCTGTTTTAGAGGGTCGTTAATAATCATAACGCACACTGACTTGACGACTTCAAACCTCCCTAAAAAACCAATTTTCGAAAAGCTTTAGTACCACAGACCACATACACACTCTTCAGCAACTTGTTAAGAAGGCAGAAGAATCTGCTACTTTGTCTTGAGTATAAGGAGTATATGATAGTCTCTGATTGCGTCAAAGTTTTGACGGAGCTGTTTTTAGTTCTTATGTCGCTATATCTAAGCGGCAAAGTGTTTGTACAGTAGGTCCAAAGGTTATTCAAGTACAGAATCGATTATAAAACCTATCGAACTATAGAGAGGTTTAAAACTGGCATGAAACTCTTCACCACTGCATGGAAAGAAGTTTTCAAGTTACTGAACTGGAAAGAATATGGTATTAACATTAATTACGAGTACATCAATAAATTTTTATTTGTCGACGATATAGTTGTTATGACAGAATCGCTGGAAGACCTCTGAACTTAATAGTGTCTCCCAATGTTAGTACCAAAATAAGTCTTTAAGTGAACGCGGACTAAACAAAAGTTCTTGTGAGGCGACCATGTCACACGTGTGCCGGTACCTCTTGGGAGCAGCTCTCGAAGTTGTTGACGAATATACCTAGACAACTTGTCCGACTAGGTAAGTTTAACTTCGAATGACCCTACTTTTTTATTAAGATCTTTTCTATTAATTTATATCTCATATCTTCTTCTCGTCAATCTATCTATTAAATCTCACCTCAAAACTTTAAAATAAGAGTGTACAACTAGTGCGTGTTGTCAATGTACACATGACATAAAGATCTGAAACGCGGTAAACTTCCGGAGTTTCTCCGCTTGATAGACTTTTTAATGAGGATATCCACACCAAAAACAGAATAATCGACATACAGTGCAAAGGATGAGTATGCTAAAGTGATGATGGGCCAGCCATATAGCTCGAAGAACTGACTAACGATGGAAAAGAAAGCTACTCGAGTGGCAGCCTTCCAGTAAGCGAAGCGTAAGGTGGCCTAGTAAGACATGCAGAAAGATGAATGCATGATGGAGAAACTGCTACTCTTTCCACCAGTAAAAAGGCATCAATGTTCGGTATCAGAGTTGGCACTACAACTGAATTTTGATTTTCTTAATCACGGATTGATGTAATCTATCTGCTAGATCATTTACTTATCGTCAGGTGGACTGTGTGCTCACTTTTATCCTTTTATTATTTTTAAGTCATATACTAAGGATGTCCTCAATACCTAAACATAACTTTTAAATAATGCAGTAAACTTAGTCGCATAATTGTATTCTTTTGTACTGAATATTTTGATTTTCATCAAACTAAAATCAAAGCGTCGAACGTTACTATCCGATATCGGCTTTAACAAGTCAATAAAACGCTGAAGTGGAAGCAATCTCTTTTTATGAATCCCAAGACGGTATCTTACAGAGAAATTTAGCTATAAAATAGATATTACATATAATCAATTCTATTAAGCTATTTGCGTAACTTAAATTATAAATGTTTTGTCAATTTGTTGCCTCTATCATCAGAAATGATGATTAAAATGTGAAACATCATTTCTAGTCGTTTTTAATTAGGATATAGAAGGGCTACGTTTTATTCTATTAGTCTGAGTTTGTATAACCTTCTTGCCTGTTTCTTCTTCCTAGTAGGAATGTAGACGCATGTGTGTTTCTGCATGTACTCCGGAAAGATTTATATATATATATATATATATGTGCGTGTGTGAGTGTGTGTGTGTGTATGAAATCGGTAAAAAAACACTGAAACTAAAACACGACTATTTACTTATTTCTTAGGGTAATATTATTTAAACTTTACGTCAAATGTTAACACAAATTTACGGAGTAATCCTTCCAGTATCCCACATTCTTTCCATAATCCTAGCAACATATACGTCTCACTCATTGGCACACGCCTCCCCTCATTTCTAAGAGGGTTTAAGGGAAAGGAAGTGTCCACCACGCCGCCCCAATTGCGTATTAGCGGACTTCACATGCCTTGAAATGTTTTTTCTGTTTTCAGGTTTACTCACGATGTTTTCTTCGCGGCCGAACTTGCATTAATCATCATCATAAATATTCAGACGAGTATTAATACTTCTATAAAAAAAGTACAACAACATATCCATAGATTAAACTTTCGAAAACGCAATGTATTTCGTTTACTTATTCTTGTAATAGAATGGTATCGTATTAGTAAAACCAGGCCTATTATCCACAAAGTTTAAAATATTTTCTTCTAAAAAATACAAAATTATGCTTACGTGGGTAAGAACAGATCTCACAAATGTCTAACTCTGGCCACTGAAGATAGGTATAATTAGGCCTCGATATTTGTTTTATTTGTTTTGTATTTGGAACACAAACAATATTTTTTACAATTACTAATCGCTAATTTGGCAAGCCTTAAATGGAATTTAAAAAAAACACTTTTCCTCTATTCCAATACAATACTCTACACAAATTACAATTTAGGCGGCAAACGTTTACATCGTACCGCATACTTAACAGGGTACCGAAGTTCTTCGATAGCTGTGTAAATGGACGTGATTCCAAATCAATTTCAGAATGAACTTAACGGGAAATACGAAGGAATGAAGATATTTCGAAAGTTAAAACGCCATTAGTTTGTATTATCTCGTTTAGTGTTAGAGAACGTCTAAGAGTAGAGTTAATAAGTATTGTGGTAGTAAGAGGCAAATGAACAAATTGGCAGTGATTTATTTCTAAAAAAATATCGTTGTGTTTTCTACTGCCATTTTCCAGGTCATAAAAAGTCGTTAAAGCAATATGCCTAGTTCTATTAGTATTATTTATAATCTATGTATAAAATATATAGATTATATATAATACTATCTAATCTCTATAATAATGTATTCTATTCTGGCAGTCATTACTGGGAATCCAGACAATATAGTACGCAGATCATATGCAGACCATATATAGTCATTCGGATCATATAGGCCGATAATCGGCACCGTTGGAAAAGAAAGGCTCTCGAATTGCAGCTTCGTACCGATAAGCAAAAGTTGAGGCGGCCACGGACAAGACAGAGTGACAGGGAGTCGATACATGCGACGACTCAGGACCACAGAAATAGAAATAATAAGACAATAGAAACGAATTAGCGCTCCATTACTTCCAAAACCGATATCGCCACATCTCAGCGTATTATATGCATATAATATACGCACAATTCACAATAATATCTAATGTTTCACATTACATTGCTTTTCGAGTTTGTCAACGTACAACAAAAGCAGCAATCGTAATTGTACAATACGAAATGTAATAAATATATAAAAAAGATAAATATCATAGTAAGGTTTTCATCTCGATGTTAATTAGCTAAAACAATGATAATTAGTAAATGATCAACTTACTGCCTTTATTAGTTGAATTACACGTCCTTGATGAGTTTTTACAACTAATTGTGCTGCAGTTCACCGTTATAAATTTATAATAACATTTTTGTTGCATGTTATATATAATATATATGTAAGCAAAAGAAGATCATACTTAGATGCCGTAATAATGAGGGGCACAAATATGCGTTAGTTACAACATAAAATACAAGAAAATAAAATAAGCAGATCGTGAGCAATTCGTCGCAAATGTACGATATGTTTCCCGATCATGATTTTATCAAAAAATCCTATAAACAACAACGGTTGCCACATCACCATCGATACGACGTTTCCCGTACAACTAAATCACAAAATGGTGAATTATGTTCGTCAACACACGATAGCGGGGACAAGGTCACGCATCTATGCGACTTCTATTGTCTTACTATTACGCTTGCTGTACTCAGGGTCATTCATTCTGACATTCCTAGGAGGAGGCCGATGTTCATCATAGGAATTGTGATGGGATATAATGATGAATCTAGTAGTATTCTGTCAATAGAAGCTGCCTAGAAATAGCTATGAAATTTCGAGAATAATAATTAATTTGACCCAAATTCTATAAGAATCTACTTACAACGGACTATATCCAACACTGGAGGTATTAAAAGGTGGTGATAACAATAGTAAATTCCAGGTGCAGAACTGGCAGAAGCTTACGCAACTTCAATGTAGCTCGTATTGAAGAAGTGTTTGAGCGGAACCATGGCCCCAAAGTCTTTGCCAGAAATCTTTCTCCCAGAAAGAGCCAACTGTCAAAATTGTAGACCGAGTGTGGCATCATTGTTTTCGAAACACCTGAAATTTTGAGTGAGATTGAGAGGTTCTATGGGCAGCTGTACACGTCACCGTTGGACTTACACGCAAGTGTGAGAAACGATACGAGAGTAAGTTTTATCCGACACTATTCCGATGATGTCCCGGACATCAGTCTAAGCGAGATTAGAGTGGCTCTCCAGAACCTTAAAAATGGCAAGTTCCCGGGCATGGAAGTAATTACAGCGGAGCTTTGAATGCGTTTATAAAACCGGTACTTGAAGTCGTTCAGTAGCTCTTTAACTCCGTCCCCCATTGTGGTAATACTCCGAAGGCATTCAGCAGAAGTGCGGTGGTCTTGTTATTCAAGAAAGGTGACAACACTCTCTTGAAGAACTAAATAACGAATTTCCTTCTGAGCCACGTCTACGTGGTGTTTACGAGAGTCGTTGCGAATCGTCTTGCACGCAGAGTAGACGACTTCCAGCCTTCCGAACAAGTCGGTTTCCAAAAAGGCTTTAGTACGATATAACACATCCATACCCTTCGGAATGCTGTACAGAAGACCAAAGAGTACAATCTATCACTTTGCCTGGCGTATGTGGACTATGATTAGAGAAAGTATGACTAGAAAAAGCTCTGATTCCGTCAAAATTTGGACTATGGTAAAGTCTCCCAGTATATCGAAATGCTGAAGTGTTTGTACAGTAAGGCTATGATGGTTATCTGAACCATGAGTACGAAACCAGAGTACGAAACCTATCCAACTGCAGAGAGGTGTAATACAAGGTGACGCCATATCCGTGAAACTCTTCACCGCTGCATTGGAAGACGTTTTCAAGCTACTGGACTGGAAAGGATACGGTATTAATGTCAATGGCGAGTACATCACTCTCCCTCGATTTGCCGAAGATATATTTCTTATGGCAGAATCACTGGGGGACCTAAGTACTTAGCTCAATGACCTCAATAGTGCCTCCCAACGGATAGGCCTTAAGATGAACATGGACAAAACAAATATCTTGTGTAAAGTCCATGGCACACCTATGCTGGGAGTTGTTGAAAGCATCAAGCTCGAGGTTGTTGATGAGTATGTTTACCTGGGACAGAAAGTCCGACTGGGTGAGTCCAACTTCCACCAAGAGCTCAATCGACGGATTCAACTCGGCTGGGCAGCGTTCGGTAAATTACGACACAACTCATCAGCTATACGTCAAAACCTGAAAACGAGACTGTACAACCAGTGCGTGTTGCCAGGGATAACTTATGGAACTAAGACGTGGTCCTTCCCTGCTGGCCGTATGAGGACGCTCAAGGTCGCCCAGTGAGCTATGGAGAGGGCTGTGCTCGGAGGTTCTCTGCGTGATAAACTTAGAAATGAGAATATCCGCAGTAGAACCAGAGTAACCAACATAGCACAACGGATTAGTAAGTTGAAATGGCAATGGGCTGGCCATATTTCACTATGTATCTGAACCAAATTCCATAATAAAAGATAAATAAAGCTAAGAAAATGCTATAAAATATTTTCACCTGCCACAGCTTGTGGAATATAGATAACAAGCGCAGCACTTAATTGATTTAACATCTGGTAAATACCAGGACAGTCAATTCACAATAAATATGCACTACCAACTTATAATCACTCCACATGATCCACTTACCATCACGTAGAATGTATGCTCGTTTGTTATTTTTTTATACAAAAAATAAATATGCTTCTAATATAATATAAACTTCCCGTTTTTTTATGGGGTTGGAATCTTTAAGTAATATGAAGAATATAAACACAAATTACCTCCACAGTGGAAAAAGTGTATGAAAAATACTGGTTCAAGAAATAACATCAGCTTAAGTGCCTTTTGGTTGCCTAATGGTTTTTAATTGCACTTCGCATACCTCGTAACAGGAGGGGTCAGAGGATTGAGTACGGGAATCTGCTACATCGATGTGATAATTTATAAAAGAGTTCATCAACTGCCATTACCGTTGTGTGAATCAGCCAGCTTAAACATCGTGTTTTGATATTAAGGCAAAATTTTTATTGCTTATAAAGCTCTTTTACGTAATAGAAATGTACGGAAAATGATTTTAAGTCCTTAAAACAAAATAAAATGCTTTAAATGCATTCTTAAGATACAATAAATGGCCGTTATTTTCAGAATACGGAACTGTATAGTAGATAGTGCTCTATTTTTATCCATGAAAGAATATAGGTTAATGTTTCGTCTCTTCTTCTACTTGTAAGTAATTTGTGTTTATTGTAAGGTTATTTCATAAGTCCTTGCAAAAAGTAAACATTGCTTTTAGAAGTATTTATTTAAAAAATACACAGAATTATTCGTAAAGTATAGGCAGAATAAAAATTCCATGACGATAAAAATTCTTACATTTTGACTTTCACTTCAGAATTCCAAAATTGTTTGTCATCATATAAATAATTTTGTGATAACGCGACACGATAAAAATCTGTCGGCACGAGATCCGACGAGTAAGGGGGTATGGTAATATTTCCCAATTAAAATCTTAGCTTACTTACATTACTGGTTATTTTTGCCCCAAGTGCTCGAGCCATAATCGTGGTGGTGGTGGAAATGTTAATTTCTATTCATAAAAATACTTTATAAATCTTATTATTCAATTTTAAGAATAAATTTTTAATCTGTATCCCAAATTTCCAAAACGCTTTCCACCATATTAGATTTCGTCGTGACGTCACTTCAACAGTAAAGAAGCTAACGTACGTTATTTCGTAATTTTTCAAGTTGACATCACAATTTTTGCCTTTAATTCCATAATTTATTAAAATAGCATCAAGGAAAACGGACTCAAAAGCAAAAAGTACTAATATAGCGAGGATAAATATATTAATAGTGGCAAAATGTTTTGCAGGCTATTCAGATGTTTGTTTTCTCGAATTGAGGAATATTAACGCATAAATGTAAGTACCTATTATCAACTTTTATTTATACAGGTCAGAGTGTCTTTTAAAAATACATTGTTATGTTTATCTATGATTACAATCTCACATCATTTAATTTTTGTTTACAGGTCCGGAAGGGAATCTTACGGGGACGACGCAATAGGCTATGTGCAGCTCAATAGGTTGCAAAACACATGTATAGTTGAGTGGACAATATACCCAGAAAACATAGTAATGTTCCATTTCCTTTCCCAGCTCAAATATGCAATAATTTTTTTGATATTTAAAACCATTCGCAATCACTAGTAATATCTAAGATAACCTATTCTGTTACAAAATTTGGTTTTCAATACCTACCGTCTCACGATGTTTTGTTTTGTATAAAACAAAAGCATATAATTAATAACGGCACTACGTACAAAATTTGCACGCATTTCATGTTGACTGCTTGCCGACTGCTTGCTGTTTACATAATTATTATTAATTAGATAAATCACACACGCAAGCTAAATAAAACTATATCGCTGCGTGCGAGTGTTCGTATTACTTTGCATCTTTTTCCCTTCCTACGTCACAGCGGACTTTTCGTGGTTACTAAAGGCTGTTAATAATGAGTATAGAAATACATTGCGAAATGTTAATTAAGTTACTTAGGTGAAGTACCTATTCTGACCATAATATACTGATGCGCTGCTTGCGCTTTTACGTGAGTTTTGCGATGCCCAACGCATGCAAATTGTAAAGACATTCGTCGGGATTCGTGATACTTGACTCGGAAGAAATAAGAAGAATAGAGTGTAAACAACAAATAAACCTGAAATACAATTCCTAACAGAAATGTGATCATATTCTACTTAGTTAAAAGTCTTGTTAGTAAACAACGTTTTAATTTCAGTATTTTGTGTTTTTTTAACTTAAAATATTTTAATTACAAAAGACAAGTATGGGTATGTAAGTAGATACTTGGATGACGAAGTAAATTTCAACTAAGTTTTGTAATAAAGTGTTTAGGAGTTACTTTTGTAGATAAATTGTTACTTAATTATTTTTTGCAATAAGTACCTATCTAACAAAAAATTGAAATAAATGCACTTTTTATAACTTCCTACTAAAAAACTATATACGTAAACAGCGTTGAATAACTTTAACATTCAATTGCCTATTACGCGCTAGCCCCGACTACGTATGAAGCGCCTGCCGTAAGTACATAAATGTATAACAATAAAGTAAAGTAATTTAATAAAAAACATGTAAATAAATTAAAAACCCAACCAAATGGAAACCCTTGGTAGGGGAGTACAAACGGCCGAGGTTTATGAAAAAAATGAAGTAAAACTGCGGACTATGCGGGCGAACCGCCTTCTACATTTGAGCCCCGAGCGGTCCGTCACGGAGTCGCAGTAGCCTCAGATGATCCGAGAGGCTGACTAGGATTGTTCTGTTCCCAGAAACGACAATAATTTCGGTCGGCAGATCGCCTCACATGTCGGTCACCAAGTGAGCCAAGTTCAGATATTTTGTTTGCTTATCTATTTCGGCTTTGGTGAGCTTCTCATTGTACGAAATGGTAATGTCAATCAAAAATATCCTTGACGGTACCCAGTCCACCAGCAATTTATCAGGCTTATTTGAAACAATAGTCCTGATTATCATGATGGTCCGAGCTCCTGGCGTACAATCCTGGCTGCTTGATTGTCGTAGAAAGCGCCGAACAAGATGACATGTATAAAGTGACTTACTGGTATGGCGATAAGCTCAAGGTATGTCGACGGTGCCATCCTTTAGGATGTATCTTCGATAGTTTTTGATTTGAATAATTTGGTCCCATATCGCACAGATAAAACTCTCGTTTTACCCAAAGCGATTACAGAACCATAGCCAGTGGAGGAAGGCGACTCATTTAGAGCCATGTAGAAACTCGTACGGAGCGCGAAAATGCTGTGTACTGCCTGGTTTACCACTGCTCAAAAAGCCACGCCCGCCATGTTTTCGTGGCAAGTACAATATCATAATGGGCGATTTCACCCGAGATTATGATACTGGAGACCTATATTTTGTGGCGGACATATAAATAATTATCCAATCCAACCCAATCTCAATAGTAATACGGGAAACGTAGCTATCGGTATATTGCAGCAACTGAAAGTGCCCTTACAGCCTGGCCACGGGACATTCGCCGTAGCGAAAATTCGCGCGGCGCGAACGGCGAGACGTCGGCGTAGAAAAAACCTAACATAGATAAGGGTCCTAACTAAGACGATCGTGGCATAAATATTACAAACGGAAAGATCAAAACATATTTATTTATCCTACATAGAAAAGGGAAAATAATATTATATTACATTATAGGAGTGGGAGGGGGGGGGGAGTGTGACGACGTTACAGTGTGGTCAAAGTTACCATGTTACCATCATATCTCTGGTATTATGTATAAATCTCCTAAATAATCTGTAGTAATCAGTGTGAAAATAGCTTCTTTTTCTTCTTTGTTAGTCCGTAATTATGTAACCCATAACTGAACGTGAATCTCTCCTGTTGTAAAGAACATTCGTCTTAATTGTCAGGCTTGATAGGTAGATTGGCGATCGCAGTGTCAGACATCTTCCACCTTTAATGTTCTGCCCTTAGAGTAATGACATATATGTTGCTTGCAATTTATGCGTGTAAATAGAAATGTCAAGTTTTCTTTGGTCTCTTTAAACTATGCCAAATATCTTTTATATCTTCGGATTTGCTAGAAAAATTAGTGACATTACTTTATTAGTTTTTACTTTGCTAGTAATTGCTAGTAAGTACTCCGAGGTTCAGCCCGTTGCCGGTCTGAGTATTTTATGTCTGATGTAAACAAAATGGTTATACCAACATCTATTGGAAGTCGTAAGATTTTTCTGGAATTTATCATAAACGCGCCTTACGACAAACAAAGATTGCGACACACAAAATATAGTAACAGATTCGTTAAAGCATGTCCAGCTGAAGCGTTTTAGTAGTAGTGTAGTAGTAGACACTCGCGCGTTCCCGCGAAACTAGAGCTACATATTATCAGTCCAGATGATGACGCACGTTTCCTCACTCGCGCGTAAAACGCTGGTAATGAGCGAGACTCTCGACTCGCGCGTTCTACGCACGAGCGCCGTGCGAGTCGAGATAGTCGGGCGTTATTACTGCGTCCAGTACTACGCGCGAATCCGTAACGAGTGGACGTATTACAAAATGGAGCGTGATAACTTCGGTACCGAATTTTTTATAGACGAAATTGAAAAAAGAGTAGCCATATGGGATATGGAATCTTCAGACTATTCCAATAGAGTAATAAAA
>DWHP01005371.1:0-11971 GCA_018247895.1 Parnassius honrathi | reverse complement strand
CCCGAGAAATATTGGCACGGCCGGTGTATAAAGCATCACCAGTGCTGTCGTCTGCATAGCAATGAATGCTACCGATTCGCAACGTCACTGTCATGCAGAAAAAACAACGTTGGTGATAGCGCGCAGCCTTGTGGAACACCATCGTTAATGGGCTTGTAATCGAAGCACGCACCGTCTACTACGACCTTGATGCTCCGATCAGCAAGAAAACTGTGGATCCAATTGCACAATATCTCGGGAAGCCCATAGGAAGGAAACTTCGTAAGAAGCGCTTTGTGCCAAACCCGACCGAAGGTTTTCGCTATGTTCAAACTAACGGCCTACGTCTCCCCTTTGGACTCTACTGCCTCCGCCCATTTCCGAGTCAGGTAACCCAGAAGATCACTAGCCGAGCGACCGCGACGAAAACCCTACTGGCGATCACTAATCAGCTGGTGATCCTCAAGATACCGCATGAGCTGGCTATTAATAATAGATTCCATTATTTTAGAGAACAAGGAGGTGATGGCGATAAGCCTATAGTTGGACGGATCAGAGCGGTTACCTTTTTTAGGGGTCGGGTGCACGAAGGCTGTCATCCATGATTTCGGGACTACGCCTAGGGAGTAGGAAAAGACGCGTTAAGACCGGTACCAACTCCGGACCACATGTCTTCAGCACAATAGAAGGGACACCATCAGACCCAGTCGACTTGTTGATGTCCAGGGAGAAGAATGCTCTGCGCACCGAGCGTTGGGTAAATAGCACATCCTGCATGGAGCACTCACACTGCGGGATGGTCGGCGGTGTGTTCCCCCCGTCATCAAGAGTCGATTTGGACGCAAAGAGAGCCCAGTAGATCGGCTTTCTCCTATGCGGCATGGGCCAGTGAGTCATCCTCCTGTGCAAAGATGGAAGAGGTGCCTGGCAGAAGTTCCCTTGGACAGCCTTGGTGAGAGACCTGAATGCACGTGTTCCCGAAGGAAGACGAACAAGTTTCTCGCCAATTCTGCCGATGTGCTCTGACCTTGCCTTGACAATGATACTTTTAAAGGAGCTGGAAGCAGAATTATACTTCCTTTTAAGAACACTGGTATTTACATCCCGAGACGTCGATACGCGAGCACAGGCCTGGTAACACTCCCGCTTATGATGTAATGCAATTTTGCAGAAGCGACCATACCAAGGCCTGATAAAGGCCCTGCCTCCGATAGGTACCACAGATGATGTATTTCCCTGTAGGACGACATCAACGACAGAATCAGCAACAACGCTAGGATCATCCAGCGAGAAGCAAAGCCGCCTCCAAGAGTAGGATGCAAAAAAGACCGCATCCCGTCCCAATCGGCTCACCAATAATGCCAAACACGGCGGCAACCCGCAGTACGCAACCGCGATGGGAGCGTGAGTGGTACCGTGTTCCGGATCAGACAATCGTCCGAGGAGCCAAGAGCGGCATCAACGGAGACCTGATATCCGTCTCGAAGGTCCAACAGGTAAAGTACATGATCTTCCACATCTGTGATCAGCGTAGGCGAAGTAACCAGTTGTGTCAGACCATATGCCAAAACAAAGCCATAAACAGATCTACATGCATGATCGGTTAAACGAGAACCAAGCCATTCAGCACGGTGGGCGTTAAAATCACTAAGTATCACGATCTCTGCGGATGGGACCCATTGTAGCACGGAGTCTGCAGCCATCTGGACGTAGTCGATCAGTCGGTCTGTGCCGGCATTACCGCTATGGGACCTATATAGGCACCCGTACATGCGGGGATGTTTTTGGACCTTCAAGGCTGCCGAGGCGTCGAAAACAGATGTCCTCTCTGACGTACACGCAAACCCCAGCCCGGGGCACAAAAGAGTGTTCTAATCTGTACCCCGGGTATGAGAGGTGTGAAGTGTCAGTCAGAGAGGACACCTGCGTCTCGGTTAGAAAGAGCAAAGCCGGCTTCGCCGTTTCCAGATGGTAGTGGACAGCGTTAAGGTTTGAATGAAGTCCCCCGATGTTGCAGAAATTCACGGATAGCGTGGCAGGGGGCGCCTTCGACTTATTACTTTGTTTGCCCCGAACAGGTTTAGTCTCGAGAGGAATTTTAAGAACTGGCAAAATACTAAGAGTGTATCTTCGAAACATTCTGCATTACTTTGTTGTTTCCTTTGATCCTTTGATTAACTAAATCATTAGAAGTTCGAATAATATGAACAAATTGTCTATATTCAGTAAATGTGATTGCTTTGAACTTTTGACATCTGGAATAATAAAAATATATAATTCAGCCATGGTAAGTATTTCGCCACAAATAAAATTACTTCTGGGCAAAGGCGAGTATTTAGCCAAGCATATTTAGTACACGGGCATTGGCATGCTAGAAGATTCACTTTTGTAATTTGAGATACCAATATAATATATTTTCGAAATAATAATCGTATACAATAGAATATTCATTCACTAATACAATAAAATAGATTTACTCACTTCTTACACAGGCATTTTTGTAAAATTAAATAGATTTTTCAGACTGTATGGTGATTGTTGTTTGAGTAGATGTGAAAAACTAATTACTTAAAAAATATAACTTTACAAATTAAGCGCCTTATTAAAATCGAATCTTAATGGATAGACCAAGCGTTCAGTGAAACTATTTGGATTGTACAATGCTTTCACATATGACAGCTAAACTATAGACATCCCATACTCACATACGATGGCGAAAGGGAGATGGGGTTCAGGGGAGGCCTCCCCTACCCTTCCCGCTTTGTGGAAATGTATGAGTAAAATTTTTTTTGTAAAATCATAACCTCAAATACAAATTTATTCATTACCTCACTTTTTACACAGGAATATTGACACAAAGTTACTTCCGCAACAACTTCGGCGCTGCGGGAAGTGCAGCCCCTTCACCCTTCCCTAGCAAATTGCAGTTACCCGTGCGAGCCGTAGCCTGAGGCTGGCCGCCGAAGGCGACCAATAAGCCGAAGGAAATGGATTTTCTGGCTCCGATGATTAACTTTTTATAAGTATATATGTGTTCAAAAATCAAATTGACATATTTGCGTTTCGTTTTATGTAATTTTTAGTGAAATTTATTTTTATCGTAATTAATTCAAAAAGCATTTCCGAAATTCATAAACAGTGTAAACTATTCAATATTAACCATGACAAGCCTCCTATATTGAAAACAAAATTAAAAAATAAAATACTTGATGTCTACTTCATAATACGAGAACAAATTTACATATTTGCGTTTCATTATAAGCAATGGTTGTGTTTGGCAGAAAGCGCTAGGGAACTCCATGAACGGCAGCATTTTTCCCAGGATCAAGAAAACATAACACAAATCCTGTCCATATGTAAACCTTTGACATACTCTGGTGGACTCAGACTTCAGCTCAACTTTTCATGGAAAGGTTGCTTGCCCTCCACTAGCTATAGTTTTGTAACTTCTTTAAAGAAAACAAGGACATTGTCAATACAATAAAAAGTCTAAGTCATTAAGAGCAACAACTATTGGAGCAACATTCTAAAGGATAGCACCGTCGACTTTTTGTTCAGGTTGTTCAGCACTTTCTAACATCGAGCTTGCTCTAAAGTATAATTTTGTGAATTGGAAATTGTCTTGCTCTGAACTGTTCTTGGGAATATGCTTGATATTGTGCTGATGGACTGATCTCTCAAGTTATCAGAGGCAAATCCATGACAGACTGCTCTGGAATCAGATGCAGACGACGGTACTCCTTTGATACAGCCCACATCATCCGCCATTTTCTTTCTCCTTCCCCCCAACCTTTGGCTTCCCCTGGGCTTCCATCTGGTTGAATTTTATCCAAGTATTGTATCCACTATATGGAATACTGATATATTTTCTCAGGTTAATTACTTACTTAGCAAATAGCAATTATTAAGAGTAATTCATAGTTACATTCTTAATTTTACTTACATTCTGAAAGTCCTCTATTTTCAAGAATAATCAATCCTATTAATGTGACAAGAACAGCCAACAAAGAGAAGAAAATGATCTTAGCACACCAATGTCCCCCAGTGCCATGCTCGTGGTATGAATGTATTAGCACATCACCTTCACCAAAAACTGCGGCTGTTCCACGCAGCTCCTCGATTCCCAGCTCATCTATAAAGAAATATATATGAGCATTATTCAAAGAATAAAAAACCGTCATTATTTCGTATACTACGCAGCGTTTTATTACGGTAGTAGTATTCTTACCTTTTTTCCTTCTCTTTTCTTTTCGTTTTCTTGGTTGTACATCACCTGACATCGTTCGTAATAATCTGGCGCTCTGTAAGCGACAGACGAAATATTCTGCCTATTGTTTCATAACCCTGTGTAAACAAAGAAAATGCAGTAGACCGAATTACGATGGTAATTGCGCATTTATCTACGCGAGCAAAATAAATTAAAACTTGAGCACGTTGATAATTTAAAATAACCTACCTAACAGAGCATCACCGCTGGATTCGTAAATTTATTTTAGTTTTGACTTAAAAATAGCCGGCGAAGATAGCTAAAAGTGAAGAATTGAAGAGTATGTAATACTTTAGGTAGCACGCGAAACGAGAATATTAGCCAACGAGCATATTTTCTATGCTCGAAGATATTAGCTGAAAACTAAAACACTGAAACTGAAAGTGACAGACTGACAGATGTTAAGGCCAAAGAGTATATAATCACGTTTTAAGAGATCAAAGCTTATTGCAGTGGGCAGGCCTCTGGAGCTGGAGGTGGCCAAAGTGTTTTTGCAATTGAAACATTTGCATCTCAATCACCGAAATGTTCCGAAATACTGATATTTGTATGATCATCGACTCAAAAGATATAAATATAGAACAACTTTTATAAGTTTGTGATACATAATGTTACAAATACATTAACTTGCGTCGCAAGCGTTTATTACCGACTGATTCAGTGAAATGCACAGACCACTCAGACTACGAGACATGAAACCATTATGATTCTCCAACTAAATTAGTCTGTCAAGGTTAGAAAATAGTAAGGTGTGCGAGTGACGCGGGAGACGTAACTTAAAGATGTGTCACATCCATACATCATACACGTAAATATGGGAGACTATGAAAACGTAACGTAATTATAAACAAATGAATGATGTGTAAAATACACCGTTAAATACATGTAAAGTTCTTTAAAATATGTAGATATATTTTACATGTCATTTACAACGCTAATCGCTTACCATAAATCCGTTAAGAGCGGAATGCGCCTAATAAATATATAACCATAATTATACATACTTCAGAAAAACATGACTTTGCTTCGGCCTCGGCCGCGACAGTCAGGTGAAAATATTTACATTACGTAAAATTAAGGTAATATAAAAATGTGTACGAAAACTACCAATTTAGCCAAATATATAATTGGTATTGATGCATGTACCTAATAATTTTCTTCGACCTTTCATTTCCATAAAGCAATTAGGAGTAAAATGTTCGGAGCGTATTGTGCTGTTTGAAGTCGTAAACCAGTTTTCGTCTCTCATACTTTTCGAGATCCATGTCCCTTTTATATCACCATAAGCTGGGAATCTAAGCAAAATTAATTCTGATAAGTAATTAGTTAATTATTTAACTAAAGCTTAAAATAGCATACCTAAAGTTAACAGCTAATTGCTATACTTTGGGCATGCATTAGATTTACTCCATGATGATGAGAAGCAAATTTTCCGCTATTTAAAAAAAATATTATGGGCGATCAAATTTGACCAAGGTTTTAAATGGCAATGGCAAAAGTTTTCATCAAAGTAGTATAGTTTCGGCAGGCAGTAGCGTGACTCCCTAATGAGAAGCAGTTTTTGAAGATCTGGAGGTTTCTCCATACTTACTGTCACCCAACGATAAAACTCCCCATAAATCATTTTTACCGCCGATGGCTCCTTCTTGGAGTACTTCTCGTACTTCTTCGTACTTAAGAAGTACGAAGAAGTACGAGAGTGGTGGGTTTGTAAAACTGTACTTTCGATTTCAAATTATAGTTACATATAGATTAATACAAAAATATAATACAGTGACTCTTCGTCTACACAAAAAATAATAACACAATAAATGGTCGATAAACTTGCAAGGATACTTTTTTGGACATATCTACTTACACGTGCCACCTGCAGTCCCTCTGATTGATAGACAGATACGCAACTATAATACTGCATGCTTGACAAGGACAGCCCCAGAACTACTACTACTAATTTTACTAACTGCTAATTTTATCATTCTTGAAATTATGTTTCCTGCTGTTAATATCACACCACTTAACTGCGCAAGTAAGAATATGTTACTGTTTTTTTATTTTAAAAAATTGTAGCGCTAAGGACGCAGTGCACAGGTCTGTTGTCTGGTCACTACTAAACAGGGTAGCATTCGTGTTCAACTATATAGGCTCTGGTTGAGCAGATGAAGTACAGAAATTTGTACAGCATTTTCACAGTCTTGTAGGCTGGATGGTCTGTGAGTAAAAAGGGTCTCCAGTTCTCTACACTCACCATACGAAACACAGCAACATTAAGCTGCTATTTTACGTTGGTATTCTGTGGGAGAGTGGTCCTACCCAGATCGAGCCGACCAATTCATGCTACAACCATAATGTAGTTGCAGCATGGCTCTACCACGTCATCCGATCAATGTTGACAATTTTATGTTAAATGTAGATCAATTTCTGTGTGTACCTAACCAAGAGGTTTGTAATATTGACACCAGTCTTATTCTTTACTAGTCGTGTCTGGGCTGGCACAAAGCATGCAATTACTGTATTTAAAAAAAATTGGGTATCATAAATTAAGTAAACAGTGAAAAGTAAAACAAATCAACTTTATTTACATATTTAAATAATTAACATGTCTTAATAAATGTATTAAAGCTAAGATAATCTATATGATGCAGTTTAATATCCTTTATGTCCACGAAACCTTCGTCTGTTGTCAAGCTGAAAAAATATTTTTTGAGATTAATTACAATGATACTCACATATTAAATAGCATTGCTTTCAGCTGCTCTTATTTATGAAAGCCAAATAATACGCTAGTAGAAAATAGTTATGACGATCATTGTTAATTTTGATCCAGTAAGTACAATGTAATTGATGCTCCAAATCCTTAAAAAAGTTGTCAATTGCACAGAGCACAATATAGTATTTACCTGATATGTAAGTGCATAGAGAATTTAATTCCTAGATACTGGGAGGACCTATTTAATGCCATTGATTTCAAATATTTTTTGCATATAAAGTTTTTTACTTAGCACTTGATATCAGATAAATCTTTTTTTTTAAATAAGAGTGACAAATGAGTACAAAAACCACCTGATGGTAAGTGGATGCGTTGTTACCATGAAGACTAAGATGAAATGCCTCATTTCCAGCAATAAGTGTCTCCGATATTCTACACTCACCATAAGATACATAGCAGCATTAAGCAGCTATTTTACGTAGGTACTCTGTTAGAGTGTAGTCCTTCCCTGGTTAAATTGACCCATTTGTGAAGCAACCATAATGGCTGCAGCTTGGCTCTATCAAGTATATATAAAAATACAATAACTTATTATCATCACACACTTTTTGCCAGATTTGCCGAAAAATTGCAAACACAATTATATGGATGTGACTAAAAAAGTGGAACAAAGTAGTAAAATTATGAAATGGTGCAAATATAATCAGAAGTAACTTTATTACTTTCATATTTTAAGCAGTTTAGTCAGACTTAAATAGTAGTTTTTTTATGTATGTTTATGGCTAAACCGAATTATATGATTGTTTTTTGATTAATGGGCAGGAATCTTCCGGACTCAAACAAGGAAGAATTCGAACCCTTTTAATATTAAAAAAGTATGGAGTGAAATTTCTTGCACAACCTTATATAAAGGACAGAACATCATTTGCTGGACCAGCTAGTATTTAATGAAATTAAATAGTGTTAAGTTACTTCATCTGAATAAATCAAAATCATTATAGTTATATCTTTTTAGGCAAAGAATTATTTAAGTTTTTTTTTAAACTTTTGATATTTGATCCAAATAGATCAAACAAAGTATACATTAGTTTCTGAATTTATTAGTTTCTTTTGCCCAAAATTTAATAGTATAGAAAAAAACGGGACCATAGGTGATCCACTCATATCTTTCGGGACATTGCAGCTTTTAGCAGTATAAGCAAGTTTAAATGCTTCTGTCTCTAGTTTTAACCTATAAAATTTAGAACATAAATCTGTGAGTGTATTTCACCCAGCCAATATGATAAATAACCGCGTTATTTCTGTTTATTCACCACAGGAAAATGTAAAATAGGGTATGTAGATATCTTACCAATGATCTTTTACACTCAAAAAAACTCTGTCGTAATTGAAGGCATTCATCAGGGACTAAACCATCTTTCAAACATTCCCTTGGAGTCTTTTTTTCCTAAAACTTAAAATACGTTAATCACTTGCTTAGATTTAAAAACAATCCTCAAAACAAAATTGATTACAAGATAAAGTTATTTGCAATTTTTCTTATAATTCGAATAATATTTTTTTTTAAATTAGTTACTAGTATGCAGTAATTTTAATTGGACGGTGATTTTATTATATACATGTCTAATGTAAGAAAGGCTAACCTTTTTACAGCAACTGCTGCTCAAAAGACACATCTTAAGATCAGCTCTAATACCAGCACACGGTGACTTATCTACTAATTCTACTTCATCAGGACCAAAAGTTACCATTCTAATGTTATGGATATATGTTAAAAACCAAAAATTAAAAAACAGGCCAATAAGTAATAGGTACTAACTGGATTCTGAAAAAAAACAAATTGTTGATAAACTTCACGTTGACAATGATCAGGGCTGCCATTTCGAAA
Source organism: Parnassius honrathi (assembly GCA_018247895.1). Classification (NCBI taxonomy): domain Eukaryota; kingdom Metazoa; phylum Arthropoda; class Insecta; order Lepidoptera; family Papilionidae; genus Parnassius; species Parnassius honrathi. Next base: position 3,130 of record DWHP01005371.1, on the reverse strand, counting down.
TTTGAAGTTGCCGTGTTCTGGGATCTGGATTGCCATGTTTTGGAATAAAAACCACAAAATTGCCGTGTACATTTTTATTTATTTTAAATTACCACGTAAGATTAAACATGACATAAAAATATTACTCTTCACAGTCATCATACAAATTTCTTATCGTATCCAAAACTTCTTCTTCGTCTTTGTTAAATTTATATTTATTATTTTCCTACATATTGTATATAATTTGTTTCGTCGGTTTGAAATTAACACAATTTCCTTGGGATCGAATAAAGTTATTATCTAGTAAAGTTAAATAAAGTAAATAAACAGCAGTATATATTTTTAATGTACTTTTCAAAAAACGAAAGAATGAAATGAATACCACAAACAAGTTGAATTCGCGTCTGGATTTCCACGCTCTAAAGTAATGATGACTACGTCTAATGTAGTCTAGTGATGTGCACATTACTACTTAGTACATTGAACTATTTTTGTCTTTGATTTAGTTACTCCTTCATGGAAAAAAAATAATATGAAAATGCAAATGATTGACCTCTCTTTATCATTTTACTTCATCATTTTACTTCACTTCACGAACACTACACTGGATGTATTGTTTTCATTGAGTTAATAAGTTGCTCGTCTCGCCCAAAAATTGTTAAGTAGGAATCCATTTTACAAACTTGTTGTCATGTTAGTGTTTAAAAAAGTAATAAATGGATGGAGTACATCCATGTATTTTTGATATATCGATATAACTACGATGCCACTGTGTGATGCACTAGATCGAAAAAACATTGATTTTTTTGACGTCCACCACTATCAACCCCCAGCGAATGAAATATGGTATGAAGAATGAAGTATGGTCTTGCACTATATACCAGGGTGATCTGAAAAGTTTTCGACCCCAACGTGAAGATGGCACCACACGTCAATAAAAGCTAGTGCCTATATAAAAAAGTATTCTGTGTTTAAATCACTGACTTATGCGGACTTCAGACTTCTGTATGATTCACGGCGTGAATTCACGCCGTAATTTTGCCGCGAAGTCGTCGCGAAAAACATATCCCTCCACGTTCGCTATCATTCACAGTTTAGTTCGCGGGCTCGCCAAGAATGGACGCCGAAATTTGCACTGCTATCGCTGTGACGCTATGCGCTTTGGCTCACTGCAATTATGTGTATATAAATGATTTAAAAAAAAACCTATTTGTAGTGTTTTTACAATTATCGCTCTCTCCTACGAAAACATCGATCGCGTCAAAGGCAAACCAAATGGGCTTGTAAATTTCGTCGCTGTTTGCTCCAGACTTCATCACACATTTTTCCTTAAATTCCTATAACTGGACGTTAGATTTTCTTTTTTTTTAATCAGTCACTTCAATATTCATTATTTCCTTTATTCGTATCCATGCGTCATGTACTTTCATTTTATTTTTATGATCTTAGTGCTTAGCACCCCATAAAAGAAGAATCTGAAAGAGAAGCTATAGTACAGCGTGTGAATCGCACACTACAGGCAGTCTCAATACGGGGCGATGCTAATCTTGTGAAATTCAACAACTCCAAAACACAAGCGTGTTCTCTCTTCATTGCAAACTTCAGTGCAAAAAGGAGCCAGGTCACCTTGGCTCCTTCTTTCCGAAATGTATCACTGGAATACACCGACCGCCTCCAGTTGCTGGGGGTTGAGATACCCTCAAATCTGAACTTCGGGCGGTTTGTTGAGTCCTAGGCTAACGCAGCTGCAAGGAAGCTAGGAGTCCTTGCAAAGGGGCGGCGATATTTCACGCCAGGACAGCCGCTTACTTTATATAAAGCACAAGTCCGGTCGTGCATGGAGTATTGCTGCCATATACGGGCTGGTGCTGTAAAATGCCACTTAGCAGCTTTGGACTCAATGGAAAGGCGTGCTAAGGGGCTTGCTTATGGGTGACCCGATTTTGGTTAAAACCAATCCTACCAGCCTCAAACACGGGCACAAAGGAACTATCCTTTCGGTCTCCTGCAGGATGCATTTCGGAAAGTGTTCGTAGGAATTGCAAAATTAAATTCCTCCCTCTCCCTTCCACGATTGGACAACCAGACGTTCGGCCAGTCTCCATCCTTTCGTTGTTGACTTACCACGCATTCGAACCAAACGTTTTGCTACGTCGTTCATCATGAGTACAGCAAAGGAGTGGAATAAGTTGCGAGCATTTGTCTTTCCATTCGATTACAGTGTGGGTGTCTTCAAAGCAAGAGTGAATAGGTTTTTATTAAGTCAGTGTGCTTCACCAACTAAGGCTACATCACTACTTACCGTCAGGTAGGATTGTAGCTCAGCGCTGGCTTAGAATAATAAAAAAATGGGTTCGGCATTATAACACTCGATCATACAAGAGTTCCTGCTCATTCGTCCAAATGACGCTTATTTTGACACACCGTCCTCCGTAAGCAAATACAAAGAAGCACAACCTCACCGCACCGAGTCTCACGCGTTACTAATTTTACGCGCGAGTGTGGATGCGCTTGCGTTCACGGGAGGTTCACGCCTCGTAAACCCTTCAAAATACCGACACTGAACGTGTAACAAGGCGTGAAAAGGCGCGAAGCCCGTGAACAGGCGCGAAAACCATCCACATTCGCGGTTCGCGCCTTTCACAGGTGTTCACGGCGTAAATGTGAAGGGAGCTTTAAAAGTGTGTGGACTGGGCATACCTACATAATTAGCATGACTACCTACAAAAATCCGGCGCATAAAATGGCCGCCTTTTATAGGGTTGTAGCTCAGCAATATGCGCAGCTGGTATAGATATTTTAACTACACTCTATTCCAATTACGAAGTCCCTTTTGAGACTTCTTAGAACGTAACTCTTCACGTTTCGCAATAATTTGAAATAATAATCATTTTTTGTTCATGGTCGTAAACCATCATTTAAAAATACACAATCAATGTTACGGTGCTGAGTTGCCCAGACGAAGGTCGACTAGGTTAGGGCCCATGAACAACCAGCTCGACGGACAACAAAGAGGAGAGCGCAATAGCTTATGGAATTTTATTATATAATGGATGAGCAAGCAAACATAAAAATTACCTAGTTCAGGAGTAGGGTAGACCCCGAGGCGTCGTCAGCGTGATGTGAAGGTAGTGTGGGTGTGTATATGAAA
>DWHP01005370.1:0-11972 GCA_018247895.1 Parnassius honrathi | reverse complement strand
GTAGAGAATACCTTGTTGAATTAAGTCTGCCTTTTTGTACTTGGTGTGCAAATAAAGCATAAATAAATAAATTAAATTTTCGTAAATATACAGAGACTAAAGTAATAATATTTATTTATTTAAAAAAATCCTAAGAGATTCCTTTGAACTTAGGTTATAAATTGCAGCCTAAGGCTCTTCTCTACAAAACAAAGATTTTTTTTGTGGAGAAGAGCCTTAGGTTAGTTTCAATGTTAGTTGCAATTTGAGTCGATTTGAAAGGGTCAAATAAGTAACCTTTTTTAGAAATCTAGAGAATAAAGAGTATATAAAATCTCCTTGTTTTAAGAATGTGATGTTGGTTAGACTATAGGAGGTCACAAAGAAACAATCATAAGTATTCATAATGTATACTTTGTAAAGTAGGAGATTAGCCTGAACATACAGAGGTACGGACCAAACTTTTCAAAATGATTCTCTATGTCTTACTAACCTCTGAGCTTTATAGAAGCCAGTTTTTTCAATTCTTCTGGGATATCAGTGTAAAATCAATTCCTATTTAGATAAAGAAATATTTACACTATTATTTATATAGAAATATTTGCTATATTATGATTATAGCACAAAAGGGTCGGGTAAACCGGGGAGGGACCATGCTCTCATAAAATAGCAGCGTAAAATAGCTTAGTACTGCTGTGTTTCTTATGGTGAGTGTAGACAGCCGGAGAACCTTTTTTAATGGAACGAGGCATTCCATCTTAGTCCTCAGGGGTGATGACGCATCTGCATTTTGATTCTTAATCGAAAATAAATGTAGATGTCTATGGGCCACAGCATCCACTTTCACACAGTCTGTTATGATCTTCGATCTCAGCTAATCTGTGAGCCACAAATGGCTTGAATGTTCGAGGATCCGACTTCATTCAAGCTAAAACTGTACATGAATCTGTCCAGAAAATTCAATTAGAAATTTTTATTCTGCTATCCTTTTCAACGGCTGCAGATAACCGCGAGCCTAATAAGGCCGCATGCAATTTAAACGTCGGAACAGAAATAGGCTTGAAAGGTGCCACTCGCCTTTGTGGCAAACACACAGCAACCATCAGGTGGACTGTGTGCTCGTTTGTCATCCTTGTTCTATAAAAAAACACAAGTATAAAACGTTGAATTAACTAACTTTTTTAATTTAAGTAGCACATTAATATTGATATGTCGATGTATGAAACATGAGTTTTGTGTATTTTGCAGCTTCCATAGTCCGGTGATTTGACTACTGTAATACAATGTACTGTGAGTACTACCTGTGTAGATGAGACCAAAACTTATTAAAATCTGGTAGTATTTATGGGCTAATTATTACACCAGGCTTATGGCCGACACGAAGCACTCGTAATGGGAGAATTTCAAAATATGTAAACTACGAAACAAAATACGAAAACACGATTGTATAATTTTGACTCGATCATAATTATTTGCGAAAACGCCCCTAAAAAATCGCTATAGTTTAAATTACAACGAAATTACTTAATCTTGATGCTTGGAAATCACTCAAATATATTCATACCATCAATATTCATAATTTACTTGCTCATTATTTTGATTACTTAAATCAATAAATTTTAAAAAATAATTTAAGATTCCGACAATTTCTAAGCGATCTTAATCGTCGCGGGCACTACGCAATTTTAGACCTTATGATAGCGTTTTTTAAGTTTTTACTGAAATTATTTATTCACTCGGATCGGTACGGCAATAGCAAGGAAGTGTTTTTCGAAGTGTTGTCTTAATGCTGCTGTGTTTCGTATGGTGAGTGTACGCATCTGCATTTTGATTTCAGATCATTTCTCAATCGAGAATAGATGTAGACGTCTCTGGGCCACAGCATCTACTCTCCATCAGGTAGACTGTGCACTCGTTTGTCACGCTTAATATATTAAAAAATTATAATAATAATAATAACTTTACTACGTACATTACGGACGTTCCGACATCGACCCAAATGGCTTAGCAAGGCCCTCCGTTATGCCGAAAATATTGCAGCATTAATTTTGAAATAAATATGGTAAAATTGAGAATTAATGTTAAGTACTATGTTAGACGAAAACACGATTCCGTAAAATTTTCTCTATAGAAAAAAATCCGAAGTTACCTCCAAACTGCACAGTAAACCGCTGGTATTCATAAAATACTTTAAATTAGATCATAAAACTTTGCATACTAACTGAACAATTATGAAGCAGGACTTATGTTTTCTTTTAAATACCATTATTTTCAATTTAAAAAGAAATTTCCTAAACTATGGGCGTCCTGAACCTTATTTCCTGGTTACCCGCCGCCCGATCAGTCTCGCTACGGCTTTCGAACGGGATAACTGTGTCGTTTACGATCAGTTCATTACGCAACAGGACGATGTAAAATTAAAATGGGAAATAACCGTAATAAAAATAAGAAGCGACTGGGTTGGCGTAAAGAAACAGGCATGAATATGATAAACCTAATGAAATAAGTATCTAATGACCTATCTACTGACAGTATTAGTGATTACAAACATGTCAGTACATAGCATACGACGCGCGGGGAAGTGAGGGCGAAATTAGAATTTGGGCTGAGTTACTATGACCCCTTAAGAAACTTGAATGTCCCACTCACATGCATTAGGATCCAATGCCTCTGAATGGGACTGTCAAGCCTATCTATAAATATCCTTCATTCATTTGAGCTCTTCCGTAGTCTGCATAACATTGACACAGTTCGCTTTCTTAAGATGCCATAAAAATTATCAACACCTGTTTCAGCAAATATGTTTGAAGCACTACAGTGTCTAGGAAGGCCCATTAGCGTCCTGAAGACATTATTACATTGAATTCGAAGCGCATTGTAGGTCCTCTGCGTGGAGTCACACCACAGGCCGCAGGTTTAAAATGTTTGACAGTACGCCCTGAAGAGGGTTATTTTCATTGGTACATTTAGCAAACCTGCGGGCAAGCATATTGCATCGAACCACCAACGCGCGTCGCTCTCTCTCTCTATAGCATTGTTGTCTGTCAGATAGTCGTTAACAATGTGTCCCAAATATTTAAATTAACACACTCTACTTAATGGCACACCAAGGAGTTTTACTGGCGGCACAACCAAGGGTTTCTTACTGTTAACAGGAAACACCAATAACTCACTTGTCTTTACTTTTCGTAGCATTATAGATGAGCCCATGTTCAGCAGCGTATGTTTCATACATAGATAACAGTCTACGTAACGCACTCACCGATGGACTCTGCAACACCATGTCATCGGCATAACTTATATTATTAATCATATGACCGTCCACAGAACATCCTACCCTTGTTTCGCTGAGTGCACCATTGAGCCCGTTTACTTAAAGACTGAACAGCACAGGCGAAGACAACCCCTCCTGCCTCACCCCGAATTCCAATACATATTCGTCGGATAACGCACCAGACCATCTGACCTGGTTAACTTGATGACCGTACCAATATTTTAAAGTGGTGATAAGTTCAGACGATTGAATTACCAAAATCGACACTTTACTTACTGAACACCAATTAAAACTTAAATTACACTAATAATTATTCACACTTAACTCTTTAGTTCACTTTGTTTCACTCCGAAAGAAAGTATTTCGCTTGTGTCGTCCATTTAATACTGCCCCGATCGCGACTGTCAGCGGCTTTAAATGGCCCTTTTCCACCGAAACATACAGAATGTCTCAGCTAGTACCGGGCCCGATCGACTAAGTGCAGAAAATTCGTTCCTCCTTTCTAGAGAGCTTATTTCTTATATTCTACAACCACTAAAGCAACGAGGCACTAGACCAACGAGAGAGTAAGTTATCCAAGGTTTTAATATTTTGTTTCTTTTGTTAGTTTTTGCTTGGACACCAGGAGATTCTGTCAAGTCAGTTAATGTTTCAGTCAGCATGGCAGCTGCGTAATTTGGATCTCTAATACGATTTGGAGTGCAGAAGTCTGAATCCATCGAAACTGCGGTAGGAGCCTCCAAGCGCTTTTTACTGGTAGAACAGGTGTCATCGTGCGTCTATGAGGATTGCGCGTGCGAAACTACCGTATCATTGCCGATATCAACAGTTACTTCCACAGGCGTAGTTTGTACGTTGATTATATTATTTTGTGCGATGTTGATTTGATTTATCGACCGGTATTCCTCTGCAGATCTGTGCGATAGTCTTATTAGGCCACTCTTGTAATTAAAACTATCAATAAAGGCACCTCTTTTTCTACAATCACCATTGGCATTATCCTCTGTATTCAATATATTCAAGAAATTTTTTAGTGACGTATGTTTCTTTTATACCAGCTATCTCATTATAATATCTTTGAGCAATCTCGATGCGTCAATATAATCATACCACGAAAAGATGAAAATTCAATATGACCGCAAAATTAACAACGACGACGACGAAGGTTCACTAGTGTGGTTGAACAATCCAGTCCGCAGCAAAGGGAAATCTCCTAAGCTTCAAGTTAAATGATACAGAAAGGTGCAAGAGGTACTCCTAAGATCGTCCATGTGGATCGACTGGCGCGTCATTATGGGGCCGATACCTAATGCTCGGGACTAGCATGTCTTAGGAGGCAGTGTTGCAAGTTATAATCAAGCTAGCGCCATTGAGTAGCAGAACTAAGAGAGTTTTCTAGAAAATTCCATGCTATAACTTTCCCACTAGCGCTATCTAGTATCTAGTATTGATGGCAGAAGTAGGAGAGAACTTACTATACTTAGTCGGTTGGGACCGTTATGTGCTCAAACATTCTAAATGTTTCGGTGGAAAAGGTCTATATAAGGCCAGTAAAGACTGCGACCGAGGCAGTATTGAATTGGCGATTTAAGCGAATATTTCGAAGCGATATAACTGCGAATTGTGATTTATTATTAGTGTGTTTTAAGCTTTAATTAATGCTCGGTAATTAGTGTCAATTCTTGTAATTCAATCGGCAGTTTTTATAGTCACGAACCCTAAGCTCGTAACAATTGGTGTTAAACGGCGAAATAAATGTTTGGATCATGGAGTATAGAGGTAAGGAGGACAATCTCCCATAGGAGAATAGTTGAAAATGTGTCCATCTGTAAGCAGTAAATAACAGTTTCAAAACTCTCCACAACAGCGCTCGAATGGCTACAGGGTATGATAAATCGCCGTAAAATACGTTGAGAGTGGTTTTGATAATAAAAATTTTGAAAGCGATAAAATAATTATTGTACAGAGAATTATGGTGAGTCTGTGGCATAAGAAAATTATAAAAAGTTCTTTAAAATTTAGACTGTAGCTATAATGGCGCCACCCTTATTTGGTGCTTTCCTACGGACACTTTTTTATACAGTCTGTACTCCTTACATTTTATATAGTATAATAATATACTCTTTGGTAAAGTATTGTTTTTTTGTGGTAGACTCAGAAGGGCTAGAACCCAGAACCGTAAAGGCAGTTAATAAAAAAGATTTTGTGGTCTACTTTAAAGTAGTTTACTACATATTTATCTATCTCTACATATTTATTTATCTATGACTTAAAGTTAAATAGGTGTTTGTTGTTGTTCTTTAACTTTTATCTCTAAAGATAAGTTTTCATGTCAGTATGGCTTCAGAAAAAGATCCCCTTGTAAGTGAACGTTCTGGAACAGTGAGAGAAGTTGGAAATCATGCTATTTGGAGTTTGTCATCTTGTAAACCAGGTTTGTAAATAATTATTTGAAAAACTACATATTTAAATGAAAAAAAAACGATCTTTTTGTTAGTTAAAGTTTCTTGTTATAGGATTTGGTATTGATCAATTGAGAGATGATTGTATGGATACTTATTGGCAATCTGATGGCCAGTTACCACATCTAGTAAACATACAGTTTCAAAGAAAAACCATGGTCTCACATATTTACATTTACACAGATTATAAGTTGGATGAAAGTTACACTCCTAGTAGAATATCTCTTCGAGCTGGAACACATTTTAATGATCTACAAGAAATAGAGGTTATTGAATTAATTGAACCTAGTGGTAAGTTACAAATTCATACACCTTAATATTGTTACTTCCGGCAGGATGATAAGAAGTTTTTTTAACTTGTTATGGGTAAATGGAAATAGGTTGGAAACATTCAAAAATGAGTTAGGATCGTATACAAATTATTTTTTTAATGTGGGGAAATGCCTACACGTACCTGCGTCGTGGGGGCAAGAACAGGTTATGTCTTACTCCTACCGACTAAAACCCCATGGTGTTCGAACTTCGCCGCATATTGGCGTGCTTTCACATACACATATACTACCTCCTCAGGGAAAGACATCTCAACCTTTTCCTTCTCAGATAAGGCGCACCAAGAACACAAGGTATGTCTTCACTGCCTTCAACTCTGTGCTACGAACACATGGATGATAGGGTGAACAGCATTATGCAATACCGACACACATCTTACTCCGTGGCCACACCACTTACCCCATGGCCCCACCACTTATTCCGTGGCCCCATGACTACAGCATCAGCAGGGTTAGAGTCACAGAAGATAGGGCAAGTGGTGCATCGCAATGCCAAAATTTCTCTTCTCCTGTGACAACTCAGCCTTGCCTGCAGAAGTATGGTGCAGTACAGTGGACTTGCAAAGCCTAATCGGTATAGCCACCTTGGGCTGGCATTTACCTCAATCCAGCCATGCCTCTTAAGTCACAACAAGGAACCCATTTGGGGGGGATACTATGAGCGCCTAGTGGAACTTATATTTGTATAGTTGTCTAAGCAAATAGTGTTAGCCTTCCATTTAAGTAAATGTCTTGTGGTATGTTACAAGACTTATACCATTAAATTTATGTTACATTATGACCTGTACAAGTGGTAATGTTTTGTTTGTGCTCCCTCATCTGGTTCACCTGTAATGTAACATTTCAGATTTGATTTTGAGCATTACATTGCAATATTGCCTCCCTGACTTGATGAGCATTTGCCTGTGATGTAACATTTCAGATTTGATTTTGAGCATTACATTACAGTTTTGCCTCCCTGACTTGATGAGCATTTGCCTGTGATGTAACATTTCAGATTCGATTTTGAGCATTACATTACAGTGTTGCCTGCCTGACTTGAGCATTTGCCTATAAAGTAACTATGCCAGTTGCCAGTAGCATCTTATGGCTTCCAATAGGGATGGATGTAACAGTAAAAGAAAAGAAACAAGTGTTTGTTTACTTACTGATGACAACAATGATGTTTGAGAAATATTTACCTGTTGGGTTTTAAACATTTATTTCTTTTTTGTAATGAAAACCAATCACTGTGTAAAGATTATATACTTAAGAAAAATTTCATTTTGTTACAGGTTGGGAAATGATACCAATAAAAGATATTCATGACAGGCCCATCAGGACATACATGATTCAAATAGCTGTGCTAAGCAATCACCAGAATGGAAGAGATACCCATATGAGACAAATCAAAATTCACTCTCCTTGTGAGCCTACATCATTTGACCTTAACAAATTAAGAAATTTCTCTACAGTTCAATTTCAACAATATGCAACAATACGATAAGAAATAAAATGTTTATGGAGACTATTTTTTTTAAATATAAAGTAATTTGTAGTGCATGTAGTTTGTTTATTAATTAACAAATTTTAGTCTGACTCTTCACTTTCTTCACTAGCTTCTTGGAGCCATTCAAAAAATTTCACTATGGATGTTTGGTTCACTAGTAAACTTTCATTATCTTTTAAGTCATCATACCACTCCAATAATGAATCTTCATCAACAATGTCAAATTCATATAACAAATGTATAATTTGACCTGCTTTACCATCTAGCCATTCACACTTTATGCAACTTTCCTGAAAATAAGAAATTGTTAAAATGTTTTAGACATTGCCATATGTTTTAGATCAACAACAAGTAATAACTAATGTTTTTTGAATCATTAAAATGTATCCTTATGTATCAATTTATTAATTTTAAGTGTTTTTACAGTATTCAATGCATTGGTATGTTCTTATATTCTGGTGTCGTACCTAGGAGAATAAATTTTTAACTGTAAACCCTAGTATGTAGCAAACTAAATGGTTATAAAAGTAATTAATAAAACTAACTGAAAAGATTTACTGAAAAGAGAAATATTTTATACCCTACGTCATTTCCACCACTAACACGACACTAACAACACCCCTTATATTAAAATCCAGCAAGCCATTTAGATTAGAGACTCAAAGAAATAGATAATATAGATATACATACACTAAAAAAACTTTACTCTCCTTGGGCATTCGGGTAAAAAATGCTGTCTTAGAAAGGTATATTAATATCTTTTTTATTTGCCAAGGGTACATGTAGTATACAATACTACGTAAGCACTTGAAATTGAAGATAAGTGATCAAAATAGTAAAATAACGGTCTACATAAATCCCAGAGCTAATAGAATAAAAAGCTACCACACCAGTACGAGATGGCAGATTTCACTTAGTACGAAATATTTTTTTTCTTCAGGTATGTACATAACTATTCTCACGAGATTTTCCTTGGCTGCTGAGCATGTGGTAAATCAAGTAGTTTAATTAGTTAGTAAATTCATTTTAATGTGCGCTACAGCGAGCTCTTAGCTCCAAAAGAGGCAGTTTGGTTCCAAAAGAACATCAGTGATTCTCAGTGTTGTTGACATATTTTATCTAGATTATTCATGTATTTAATGATATTGCTATATAATGGTATCTCTGAGAATTCTACTTCCTCGTCATATTTAATATTTTTCTCAAATTCATTTCATCCTTTTACTGATGCCGAAACGTAAAACCAGATTTATATTGTAAAAAAATATGTGTATGTGTATGTCCAGTATATGCAACAATATAGATTACAGGATTACTTATTGAGTGACGTTTTACTTTTACCACTGGTTGGGAAAAAACCTCTGTCCTGGGAAGAACCACCAGCAAGAAACCCAGCAGGACTTATTTTTTAAATAAAGTCAATTTACAATATATAATTTTATGCAATGGTATGAAGACATTATAAACAGGGGTTATTATCAATCATGTACTCTTTAGTAGTGTAATAACCCTTACTATATTCTATTATAGTTTGAAATTTTTATTAAGCAAAAATTTCAAACTATATAATAGGTATAACCTCCTAACACACAGGGTAACCTAGTTTAGGAGTCAGAGTATCTATGAATTGTATATTAATTCTGTGTTCAATAAAGAATTATTATTATTATATAGGCCTGCATATTTTCTGGGACTTTTTTTTAAAAGAGTATAGATGGAGTTGCATAACTGGTATAACTAGAATTTAATATAAATATATAGAACTAACTTACTTCAACAGCTCTCAAACAATCCATTATTGATGACTTAGTCTTGATATAGTTAGATAAAATTGGACGGAAGAACTTTAGTATGTCTTTAACAGTAACAAGAATGCTCTTACTGTCTATTAATATAGGCATGCTAAGCATAGCTCTTATAACAAAGAAATTTACTTCATGTAGTTGTATGTTATATGCATATCGTGAGGAGTTTATTTCCAAAATTAAGTAATCACATTTCAATTTTTCATCATACCCTCTTGCCAGACTGTCTATAACTTCTTGTAAGAAAACTGTAAATGTAAAAATCATATATTACATTTGTAACTCACTAGGTTTACCTTTTCTGTGAACTTAATATTTATGTTACATATTTCATTGTAAAGAGGCATTTCATAACACAACCATGTTAAACTTACATCAAATGAAAAGGCATATCATTTTTAGGTCTTGTTTAGATTAGAACATAATTGACAAATTCTTTTATTTTATAATGAAAATAATCGAGATCAAGCGCTTGCGGTCACCTTGACTGGTACCCGCCGAGACATCTTCGAAGTTGGATGTACATTGCTTTTTCTAAAATTCTTCATGCTTTAGCACTAGTTCTCTCGACAATTGCGCGTGTGAAGTAATCATCATAACCTTACACCATACACTAGACGTCCATTAAATAATAACTACAAGCATTCAATCCTAGTTCTCAGAAGTGACAACCCATTTTTCTGTAGCCTTATTTTGTTCGTAATTCTAAGTTAATTTCAGCAGTCTAAGGACTACAGTAGCTACCTACCATGAGGTGGACTCTTCACTTTTATTATTTCAAATGTGAAAGAGCTACTCAGCAGCTGTTATGTGGCTGCAGTACGAATATGTTGACTAAACGGGTCAGCGAGAGACCATACTTACAGAATTACCAGCTTGCGACACTTTTTATGTGTACCAAGATGTTCCATTTTAATCTCCTTAATCGACAATAGATTTCAGTGTTTATACAGCAAATATTGGAGCAATTATATGACAAAGACTGCATGCTTATTTGTCAACCTTACTTTTAAATTGTAAAAATTACAATAAAAATCTTACTATTGGTATCATCTGGTACTGGTGACTCTGGCAAGGAAGATTGTGCACTGCTATCTGATGAGTAACAGGACTCACTATCACTCCATTCTTTGTCAAATCCTATAAATTCGTCACCTCCACTGCCTTCTGATTCATTCTCCCACTCTGTTCCACTTTCTGATGTTGATTTAGCCACAGAGTTTTCTGTCAAGAAATTGAGTTCGTAAGTATACTGCATGTGGCAGCAACACAATATAATTTATTAACCATATGTGATTGTCCCGTGTCTATTGTAAGCACAATTGTGTTAAACCAAAAATACCTTGTGGTCTCCAATTTATGGCACTATACCATCATATTTATGACAAACTGGCGGATACTCGTGACTTCGTCCGTGTTCTTAAAACTAATAACTTTAGATTAAATGAAGATATTGCTTGTTTTAGAAAAGAGGCAAGTGTATAAGAAATAAAACTTAGAAATCATAATTAAAATCTATCGTGTAGCTTTTCCTTGATGCGCGCACAACTGCAAACCTCTATCATTTTATTTATATAGATAAAATTATATACAACGGCTACAGGAAGTGCCAAGGTGTATAACTTCTGGCCCTACAATCGCCAATCTGCCTGCCAAATGTGGCGATTATGGCAAATAATTCCTACAATGGCGGAGACCCATGTCGGGTCCCGGTCCATGAACTATTGTAGGCTGATAGAGAAAAAAATATAGTTATAACAAATCTTACCATTGTTATCTATTTCTGAACATTCAATAATAGCTCCTTTTAACTTGCTCCTTGGTTTTATGTTTACATTTGCTGCAATAATAGTACCATTTTCTAAAATTGAATCAGTTTCTATAATGCATTTGCTATCAACGAAAGAATTGATAACTTTACAGTTGTCTTTAATTACAACATTGTCCATTATATGGCTACCGATCAAAGTAACATTATTTCCAATTTCACAGTTATTGCCAATCATTGTTTTGGAAACTGTTGTATTATCACAGATTTGTGTATTTGCTCCTATTAATACATCTTCAATTAGAGTACAAGACCTAAAATTGTAAAAGCATCAGTAAACTAAATTTACTGTAATTACAGTAAATTTTGTTATAATAATCATACATTAAATATTTCCAAATGAGGATATTTGTAATACGGACAGCTGGTGGGGCAGAAATGTTCTCTAATGGCAACATTGTATTAGTAAGCAAGTATTCAGAGGCCCCCCACTAGATTGTTAAAACATGCAGGAAGTTGAAAGATGCTGGTGGCTCAGGACCATGTTTTATAACATTGCTTGGGTGTAGCAAATAATGCATCGAATTAATATGGGGTATTACAACAAAAGAATCCTATAAGCCAATATTCAAAAATCTTTGTTAACTAACCCTGCCCTTTTTATACATTTTTAGGATATTTGAACCTGTAAGAAAGCACACAGATTTATTTGTCTTCTGATATTAGCCCTTCCTAAAGTTAGTTCTTAAACAAAGTTCCAAGGTCAGCTAAATTTATGTTGTTTATCAATCAATGTGTATTGGCATAGTTAATTTCTAATAAATTAGTGATTACATTACATTAGATTATTTTTTGACATTGTGAAC
>DWHP01005369.1:0-11972 GCA_018247895.1 Parnassius honrathi | reverse complement strand
ATTGCAAAGAAATTTACATTTTTATTTTTTGTTATAATGGATTTCCGCAAAGTAACGCCTGATTCTATCAATTATCCCCCAAGGAATGCCACCAAGCGCGATCCTGAGCCACCCGCATCCATCGAATTGCTGCATGTGTTACCAGGTCGTAACTCCATCTAGTGGGGGGACGCCCTACACTTCGCCTGCCGGTACGAGACTACCACTCGAGAACCTTTTTTCCCCATCGGTTATCGGTTCTTCGAGCTATGTGGTCTGCCCATTGCCACTTCAGTTTATTAATCGATTGGGCTATATCAGTTACTCTGGTTCTATTGCCGATATCCTCGTTGCTAAGTTTATCACGCAGAGAAACTTCGAGCATAGCCTTACACATACTTCGCTGAGCGACTTTGAGCTTCTTCATAAGGCCGGCTTCATAGGTCGTTATTGGCAACACGCACTGGTTGTACAATCTAGCTTTGAGATTTTTAGGTATTCCTGACGAGAAGATGTGTCGCGATCTCCCGAACGGTGCCAGGCCGAGTTGACTCCGTCGATTGACCTCTCGGTCGAAGTTGGACTTACCTAGTCGGACTAGTTGTCCCAGGTAAACACACAAGTCCACAATCCCAGGACACATACTCGACTACCACTTCGAGCTTAGTGCTTCCGACAACCACCGGCGTAGGTGTGACATGAACATTACACATGACTTACGTTTTGTCCATGTTCATCTTAAGACCTATTCGTTGGGAGATACTATTGAGGTCTTTTAGATACTACTAGAATAGTACTTGCCATTGACGTTAATACCACATCGTTTCCAGTCCAGTAGCTTGAAAACGTTTTCCAAAGAAGTGGTGAAAAGTTTCGGGGATATAACGTAACCCTGTCTTACATCCCTCTGCAGTTGGATAGGCTTCTTACTTCGGTTCTGTACTCGGATAGTCATCGTAGCCCTACTGTACAAGCGCTTCAGCACTTCGATATACCGACAGTCAACTTGGCACCTCATGACAACTATGACAATATACCTCATATTGTCGTAGTTACTACACTTGGCGAGCGGGTTGGCAACCGCAGTATTTTGTTGCTGTTTGCTGTTATCAAAAAGATGCTTCTGCCTCAATTTTCCTCTGTCGCCTCTTACGACATCCACGGGAACATATGGGGTGGTGGGCATTCTTACCCGCCATTGCACGGGAAGGTACATTCCACAGTCTTACCTATTTCTGCCACGAAACAGCAATGCTTGCACTAGCAGGGTGAAGTTGGCTGCTGGTGTCCATGGAATGTAGAGCCGCTAACCATCAGGTAGACTATTTATCAACCTTAGTGTTATGTTGAAAATTAGAACCCTCGCACTCAGACGCTACATAATCGTAAACAAGATCACGATTAAGTGGCAATGGCACACAGCATTGGTTTTATGTCTGCAGATCGAATGGGTCAGATCAGCCAAAAGGGTCTCCTGTTCTCACCATACGAAACACAGCGGCATTAAGCAGCTATTATACGCTGATATTTTGTGAGAGCGTGGTACTTCCCCGGTCGAGCCGATCCATTCGTGCTACAACTACAATATAGCTGCAGCATGGCTCTACCACGTATAGCTTATTAAAATAAGGAAATAGAAAGTGATTTAGAGAAAAATCCATAACTAACTTTGTTATATACTTCTGGATCTCCTAAACACTAACCTGATATTCCGCCTTATGTTCTCTATCCAGGAAAGTTTTGGTCCTCAACTCTCCTGTATCCTTATCTAAACTGAACTCTTGAGTTTCTCCAACATTCTGGTTGTCCACCTTCAAGTAGTAAGATACTCTGCCGTTCTCCCCTGTGTCCTCATCGATGGCCTTTATTGTAGCTATCAAATAATCTGCTTGAGCTGCGTTCTGTAGACAAATATGTACATATTAATTTACACATACATCATTTTCTTCTTCATTATGTTGAAACATATACCGAGTTGTGGTATTTCTGGGAGCAGCGCCCACGGTAAATTTCATAGAATGGAACATATTCTATGAAATCTAGGCTTCTTTTTATTCAATTATTTTATATATTTATTTTTATTTATTTACAATTCATTGTACACCTTAATAAAAGGACTATAAAGAGCGGACTTAATGCCTTTTGGCGTTCTCTCTCAGTCAACCCAGTTTTTATTATTATATTCTATTTTATCCTACTCTATTCCATACATCCCTCCATTACAGCCCTTCACATATCCCATAGGCATCCCTCCGAAGAAGGCCAAAAAGCATAGTCTTGAGCCACCTGCATCCATCAACTTCCCGTATCCCTTATCAGGTATACCGATAAGAGGCTGCCAATCAAGAACTTTGCGTCAGTTATTTGAGCTATTCAGCCAGCCATTCAGATTATTTATATCATTTCGATATCTATCTCGCAGAGAAACTCTAAGCTAACTCATATGGCCAGCAGGGAAGGACCACAAGTATCGCACTGTCCACCTGATGGTAAGTGGATGCAGCGAATTATAGACACCTACAAAAGAGTAACTTTCAATAAGTATTATTTATAGTCTATATTGATTAAGAAAAAAGTTTCTGTTTCTGTTTTCTGTTTTATAACTACTCTCGATTAAGAATAAAATGCATATAGGTTTCATCTCGAGGATGGATCCAAAGTAAAGGGTCTCCGATTGTCTACACTCACTATAAGAAACACAGCAGCACTGAGATACTATTTTATGCTTGTATTCTGTGAGAGCATGGTCCTATTCCCGGTCGAGCCAGCCCATTCGTACTACAACCATAAAACAGCTGCAGCGTGGCTCTGTTGTCAATGTTTATTAGAAATGGTGTATTGATTTTCTTACACCATTACCACAGGGTACTAGTTTTTTAATACTGAAATAAAAAAAAATACTACATACCTCTGGTATCTCCAATTGTCGCTGATCGGGGGGAGGCTCTACAAATACAGGTTTATGTCGGTTCACACTAAGCACAGCAATATCAACTCTGGCCCGATCAAAATGGACACCATCTGATGCCCGGACGGTCAGTTGGTAAGTGGAATTGCCTCTGACTGGCTTAGCCGGGTAAATGATACCATTCCATGGTTCCACTGTAAAGGTGCCTGAGAAATATAAGTAAGTTTCATTGTAAAACATTTCTTTCGTCGTGTTCATCCAATTATCACGACATTTTATAAAGTGGGTGTCACTAAAGGCGGCAGTAGTAAAAGTCAAAATCCTATTACGGTCTCCGCTAGATGGCGGTATAATCATCTCGTATGTCCTTAATAAAATAATAGAAGAATAGAATAAAATCATCAACGTGCTTGAAACATGAAAGTGTGAAGATTACGCCAAATGTTAAAAAAAAGTTACATTCATACCCAGTACCAGATAAGAGCGACCATACGTACCTAAAATCCTACAGACCCATTATCCTCACACCCTTTCTCCTAGCGAGTACACTAAGTAGACATAAAATCGAATCAGCACTGAGTGACTAGGTAGTAAACATGCTCAATTCGTGAAGAATAAAGATTGCTGGAGAATCTCGAACAATCCAGATCAAAAAAGGATGCTCGCAGGGTAGGGTTCTTTTACCTCTCCTGTGGAATATGGTCATTAATGAGCTGATCAGTAAAATATGCCAACCACTATTTTACAATTGGTTATGCAGATGACCCGACAATACTAGTCTCGGGAAAAACAGCAAACATAGTGTGCGACCTGACCTAAGCGGTTCTTCGTATAGTGGGTAGATGGTGCTTGGAATATCTTTAACTAAACCATTAACCCAAATAAAACGGTTCTAGTAATGTTCACACAAAAATGAATGCTGAATAACTATTATCCCCAAAGTCTTTTCAGCACAAAACTCCAGCTATTTTCTGACTTAAAATATTTAGATCTTACGTTGGACAGTAAACTCAACATGAATAGACACATAGAAAACAAAGTCAGCAAGGCTAAATATAACTTTCTGGCAATGCAGAAATATGATTGGCCAATGGGTCTGACGCCAAAAATTATACTGTGGCTGTATAAAACTATAATTCGGCCCATGATCACATACGGTTACATACGCTCTAGTATGGTGGACCAAAACAAATGAAGCTACCACTATAAATAAACTTCAGCATTACTAGAGACTGAATGTATGGCTGCCACATGCTGCATCAGGATTACACCAACAGCAGCCTAAGCGGATATGCTGGTGCTAGCCCCACTTTACCTACACATACAACAAGAAGTGACTTCAGCTGCTATTAGGCTCAATACCTTAAATCTTTGGAGTAAGAGTAGAGTCTTTCATATAAGTATAATAGTTAGAATGTACTCAAAAATTTATATCTTACAAGTCAAGTACGACAAGATCCCCAGATAATTTGTACTCGATAAGAAATATAAGATACAACTAAATTAAACCAACCAGCCAGAGGGATTAAACCCAAAAGAACTTAGGGTATTCATGGACGGTTCTAAAACAAATGAAGGCGTAGGATCCGGAACTTTCTCGGAAGACCTCAATATCAACATACGTATACCGCTGGGTATCCACAACATATTCTTTCAGGCAGAATGTATGGGTATCATTCAAGCGGCCGTAGCAATATATGCTAGGAAGGTAAAAGACTTCTCCATCAGAATACTGGCCGACAGTATGGTGGTACTACAAGCTCTGAGTTGTAATGTGGTGAACTCTGATTAAATATACGAATGCCATCAATGATTAAATGAGGTATGTAAACACACCAATGTGACTCTGCAATGGATCAAGTCAACACAGTGGATACAGGGGCAAAGATGCAGCAAACGAACTGGCAAGGAGAGGATCGGTTATGGCCGTTATAGGGCCGGAACCGATCATACCAATCCCCTTTGGTAACGTTCGTTTACTGGTACGTAAAACCTTTACTAATCAACACGTCCAGCTTTGGATAAAGCTTTGGTCGGTAGGTAAGCAAGGCCTTGCCAGAAATAAACAGTCGTTTAACGAATGTTCTAATGAGACTGAACAAGCCACAGATCAGTGATGGTAAGTAGATGTTAGTGATGGTAAGTAGATTAGTGATGGTAAGTAGATGCTGTGGCCCATAGACACCTACATTTATCCTCGATTAAGAAAATTAAAACGCAGATGCGTTGTCACCCCTGAGGACTAAGGTCGAATGCCTCGTTTCCAGTAAAGTGGTCTTCGGTCTCTACACTAACCATACGAAATACAGCAGCACTGTGCTGTTAGTTAACATTGGTATTCTGTGAAAGCGTGGTCCTACCCCGGCCAGGCCGACATATTCGTGCTATAACTATAATATAGTTGCAGCGTTGCTCCACCACGTAATGGTCATGAATCTCTTCTCTTCCTAAGTGGATTTTCCTTGATCGCCACGCTTGGCAGGCGGGTTGGCGATCCGCAGATCCAGTCGTTTCATTTTTCGTCACCGTTACCGCCCCACTATGACATTTCGTGACGTTACAATTCCTTGTTAAATAGCGCGTTTAATCTTTAAAAAATTACCGGGCTCACTCTGCTCCTCAATAGTGTATGCCACTTTCCCATTGACTCCCTCATCTCTATCTTCAGCCAACACCTGCAATATGGCGGCAGGAGGGTTCAGCTGTAGATTTTCCGCAATCGTGCTCTTGTATACATTTTGACTGAAGATTGGCGGGTTATCGTTCTCGTCTAGGACTTTTATATGAACCTGGAATAAAATGACTTTTGAATCATAGTGTCGGATAGAGTACCACAAGGAAGTATAACAGGTCCAGAATTAGCAAAGGTGAGGTTAAAATGGTTGTTCGGTTAATATGTTCACTTTTTTAACTAAAAAACTACAGCCTTGTTTACACAGAAGTCTCTGTGACACGATAGCTGTTTACAAATTAACCAAATAATAAAAGGTCAAAAGAGCGCTGCTTTATCAACGTCGTTTTGACTGTTGACAGTATGGTAAATATAGTCATTAATAAGTAACTTAAAAAGAGTATACTTTTCGAAGTGTTCCTAATTACTGTAATAGCTTGTGTTTTTTTTGTTCTAAATATAGTAGTAAAAATATACGAGTTTGTATTTTTTGTCTCTATCGTCCTCTTAGTTTCGGTCTTATAGGGCGGCAAAGCTTAAGGTGAACATGTTTCCCTCACGCACCTTATTCTTTTTGTGTTTTTACTTACAGGTACACTGGTAATCTTTCTAATATGCGGTGGCGCGTTGTCGCTAGCTATAGCTCGTAGGTAGATATCGGATATATTCTCTCGGTCTATCACTGCACCGTCGGCAACTGTGATGACGCCGGTAGTTGAGTCAATAGAGAACATGTTAGAGAGGTCCCCAGATATACTGTACGTCACATCACCGAATTCACCTGTGAACAAATACTTTGTTCAAAACGAATATATACTTATGTTTAGATATTGGTTTTTAATAACACAAAATTATAAGTTCTCTTTTTGTAAAATTATGGTTTATATGGAGAACGAGTAATGAAATCTAAAATGTATATACAATATGCGTAACAAATTTTTTTAATAAACATTCTACGTTCATACCGTGAAAGTAACGTTATAGTCTGTGATCAAATAGTTGCGTAACGTAGAGGTTGTCCTTGTCGTTATGTTGCCAACAAATTATGTAAAACAACTCGAAAACTAACACATTAAAATTACATAATTTATATAAGCTTTGTATCGTATAATCTCAAAACTATTTCTGGCTTTGTACCTTACCAAAAATGAAATGTAATCCACTGTATTTGTAATTCAAACTATACTTATACTCTTTATACCGTGTAGTGACGTTGTTAGAATATCCACTACCCAATGTGGGTACCATAAAAGGTGACATAAGGAAACAGAAACAGGAGATGGGCAGCCGCAGCTTCCTGAAAACAACTGAAAAAAAGAACTGAAGTTGCCAACCAGCTTGCCAAGTGTGGAAACAATGGCAAAATACTCCTATGAGGCAATCTGTATGGGAAGCCTA
Source organism: Parnassius honrathi (assembly GCA_018247895.1). Classification (NCBI taxonomy): domain Eukaryota; kingdom Metazoa; phylum Arthropoda; class Insecta; order Lepidoptera; family Papilionidae; genus Parnassius; species Parnassius honrathi. Next base: position 5,016 of record DWHP01005369.1, on the reverse strand, counting down.
TGTATAGCAGTGGAATTTTATAGGCCATAGTAGAATACTCTTTGACAAGATAACCTCAATGACATTCAAACTTAAATATTTAATAAAAAACGATCGAATTTCGGCTACTGGGTGGCCACTAGTTATACTTCACCCTGCAACTCGTAATAAGTATGGAAGTTCATTGATAAAATTAAACACTAAAAAGGAACCTGAGTTATTATTGTAACAATGCATACTGCCTTAATTCACGAAAACACAAACAAATCTACGTATTGAAAACAAGTCTCTGAATAAAACTTGGTAGATCCAATGTTTACCTTCATCCTTATCGACAGCGGTGACGGTAACCACACTGGTGGTAGCTGGTGAGTTTTCTTTTACCGTCGCATCATATGCAACAGCCGCAAACAGTGGCTCCTCGTCGTTGATATTGACTACCTCCACCGACACGGAAGCAGAAGTGGAGCGCTGAGGAACGCCCGAGTCAAACGCCACCAGCGTGAAATTTATATGTTTCACCTTTTCATAGTCGATACGTTGTGCTATTTTGACTACACCTGTGGAAAAAGGCCACGATTAGCTGAAGCATAAATTAAAAAATGCGCATTTTACTGCTGTGGCGCGGAAATCAATTTACAAGATGTCATCGACATTTTATGTACCTAATTTAATCAATGCAATTAGCGTTCACGCTGCGTAGTGTCGGCTTAAGTAAATACACCACCCCATATCACTCTGTCGTAAGAAGCGACGTGAGAGAAATATATCTCGAGATGAATAACAACAGCATCTTCCTAATATCACCTCAAAATAATGAAACACTGCGGTTGACCCTCTGCCTGCCATGTGTGGCAACTATCCGAACTATGGAGGAGGCTTGTTTTATAGAATAAGGGTGATAAACGAGGACACAGTCCACCTGATGGAAAGTGGATGCTTGCCCATATACATCTTTATGTATTAATAATTAAGTATTAAAATTACCTGAATACTGAGGTGGGATGGCTTGTTTCCAGTAAAAAGGTTCTCCCGTTCTCTCCAGTAACCATACGAAACAGCATTATGCTGCCATTTTACGCTGGTATTCTGTGAGAGCGAGGTCCATCCCCGGTCAAGCCAACCCATTCATGCTATGACTATAATATAGCTGCAGCGTGGTTTCACCACATAAATTGTTTCTTATTTTGCGATTATTTCCTGACTATTATCTAATATTCTAACTAAAATCGCCTTTTTTTAAAAGAGCCGACTTTTTATAATACGTTGTATATATAGTCGTTATTTTTATAATAAGAAATAATATAAAAACACTGAAAAGTATAAGATGTCACGAGGAAATAAATAAGAACGCTTTTATTTTCTCTTACGAAGCCGCGGGCACAAGCCAGTTGACTAATGAAATGAGGTCTCATAATGTCCATAGCTTATCAAAACGTGATATTTTTTATGGTTTGAAAGCATTATTTTGAAAGTATGAAATCAGTATATACATACCCATTTGAACGCAACTAGTTTTTTAGATTGTAGTATATTATATTTACAGATTTAATCGTGTTCATTATCTTACATTATATTATATGCATTTTAACGTTTATATCATCGCAAAAACACTGATTTCTTCTGATAAAATTTAAAAATAATCTTCAGTCACGTCGACACCTCTGTTCTCTATGTCCATGGGTGCTGTACTCTAAACGTCGATAATATAATTTACTAAACACGATAAAATCTGTAAAAACTAGTTTCTTTCAAACGTGTAGTGTTTGCTTAAAAAAATCATTATCAATACATACCCGTTACATTGTCGATTTGGAAGTAAGGAGTCGGTGGATATATAATAATGTCGGATATCGGCGTCTCTCTGTCCGTCGCGCTGTAAGTGTTGAGCACCGTCCCCACGGGCTGCTCTTCTAGAATCTTCTCCAAATACGCGGGTTCCGTGAACACAGGCCCGTAGCGGTTCACGTCAACAATTGTTATTATCAGTTCCCCTGGAACAAAACATATTATGGAGACGAAAGATAGATATTGTAACAGCAATGTTTTAAAAAAAGGTAAGGATTTTGTTGCTGTGATCTGTAAACGCAGTTTACATACATAAATAGTACAAGAACAAACATTCAAAGCCGGAACAATTAAGTGCTGTTATAATGTCAATTGTATTAATTGACATTATAACAGCACTTAAATAATATTTGAACCCCTGGGAATGAGGTGATCCCTACCAAGCTATTTCTAATTTGAATTATTGTGCAACATATTAAATGATTGTAGTGTTCTTTTTTTAAATAATAAAAAAATGTTGCGTTGGGTTTTTTGCTGATTCTTCCGAAGACAGAGCCGGTAGGAAAATTAAAAAAATACTTTCAATAAAGAATTACTAGTAATCTATATATAATAAAAATGGTTATATTATATTATATATGTACCTCGGGCGGGATTCGAGCTCACGGCCCTCAGCACGAAGAAAAGATCAAGTATAACAGTTACCTTCAGTCCGCTGAAGAGTGGGCGCAGAGTTGTCTGTGACAGCTACGGGAAGCGTCAGCACGGCCGCGAGACTCCTCTGCAACTGCTGGACAACGGCTACCTCGCCGTTCGTTCGAACTTCGAACCAAGACCCGAAGATACCTTCGTCCGTTACCTGTAGGAGTAAAGTCAAATACTGTAAGTTCTAATAGACTATTATTAAATATGCGAACGGGGACAAGTAAAACTATGATAACTTAAAACCATTCATATTTTCATCCACCAGCTATACATAACATCTATATAAAACAACACAAAGGTTAAATGGGATAAATGTGGCATAACATGCTAGTGGCGCAAAAGTATGTCATACAATACAAATACTAAGTAGAGCTTTTTCTTCTTTGGCAGTGAGGCCATTGCCACGGAATTGCACGGTCGTACTTTTGCCAGTGTCAAGTAATAAGAAATTATCTTTTATAATAATTTGTTAAAAACTTCTTCATAACATAGATGTGTCACTTTTTTGGAAAATTTAGACGACAGTTTGAGCCAGCAGACAGTCGTAGATAATAGTATCTTAAGGCGTATTAGCAGACATAATAACGTTAGGTTAACACCACCATTAAGTACTTGTTTAACTTGCTTTTTTTACGTGATAGAGCCATGCTGCAGTGTTATATTAGTAGTATAGTTGTAGCACGCCTGGGTCGGCTCGACCGGGGAAGGGCCACGCTCTCACAGAATACCAGCGCCAAATAGTAGCTTAATGTTGCTGTGTTTCGTATGGTGAGCGTAGAGAACCGGAGAACCTTTTTACTGGAAACGACGCATTCCATCTTAGTCCTCACAAGTGACAACGCATCTGCATTTTGATTCGTAATCGAGGATAGATGTAGATCTCTATGGGCCACAGCAACCACTTACCATCAGGTGAACTGTGTGCTCGTTTGACACCCTATCCTATAAAAAAAATACCATCCACACTACCTCGATGCTTGGCGATCCACCACTGTACGTTTCACTAGAAGTTTGCTTCCGCGTACGATCTCTCTATGGAATAGTTTACCACTGGCGATTTTTCTGGACCGATACGACTTAGGGACCTTCACGAAAAGAGCTTGCTCCTGGCGTTGCAGTTGTTCATGGGCGGCGGTAGTCACTTAACATCAGGTGAGCCGTATGCACGTTTGCCCCCTCTCCTATAAAAATAAATACATAACTTAACCGAACAATATAATACAACTCTTGTGAGTTGGTGATAGGACTTGTTTTCTGCGAAGAAGTCCGTCTGAGTAGATACGGAGGTCATTTTATTGTAAATTCTTTTAATAAAAAAAGTTTATGATTGATTAAATCGGTCTGCTGTCACTACCTTCCATTTTGTGACTATTTTTAAAGCTCGGTTAAGCTAGTTTCTTCTAAAAATAATATTTTAATCAAAGTATAATCAGGTATTTATTATGGAAAACGCCATGTCAAATTAAACGGCTTTGTTCGCGAGATATGCGAGACAAAAAAGCTTACTGACGTACGAACATATACACAAACATTCTTTTAAAAATGGAAATGGTCTACAAAGACCCCGCGTGATGTATGTTAAAACGTATACTTTCAAATGTCATCATTACAACAACTCCCAAATAGGAAGTTAAACATAATTTGACGTGGGGTCACTAACATTGTGATACGTTTTATAAAGAGCAAAGCAGCTAGAAGTCATTACGACATGGTATTAGAATGCAGACGCATACGCTATGATGCAAGGTAATGGTGGGATAGGTGCAGTAGTCGTGCAACGCAGACTTGATGATTGCTACCATGTGACGGTACATTTTTTCACATTTACCGTACTAAATTAACAGAATACCAACGTAAAATAATATGATGCCGTGTTGTGCATGGTGAGTGTGGAGAACCGGAGAGCGTTTTAACTGGAAACGAGGCATTCCATCTTAGTCCTGACAACATTTCCACATTTTGATTCTTAATCGAGAATAGGAGTAGGACCATTCCATCAGGACTGTGTGCTCGCTTGTAACCCTTACGCTATAAAGAAAGTATCGTAAAGTTTTATTCTGCGCGCCCTTAGTTCTAGCATATTTAAGCATTTTTATTCAAAAGTTATAGAATCTTACAAAAATACAAAGCAGTTTTAAATTATACGATCCGTACAATAAATAATGGATCGATAACTGGTGAAAGTTTACCTTTACCTTTTAAGCCTAATAAACCTTCACCGCTGTACGTAGGTCTCCCCATATATTGCCTCTTAAGGGGACATGTGCCATGCTTGGCAGGCGAGTTTTTATTTTTTAATTGTTATTAGGAAGACACTGCTGTCCATCTCGGTTTGTTTCCCTCTGTCGCCCCTTATGCCACTCCACCGCCGCAATATAGTGATAGTTTAGCATCAGAATGTCTCCAACGAATTAATGCTTAGATTTTGATCTTCATCATCTTCACCAGCCCATCGGAACACCCTGCTGCAAATAGACCTCTCCCTCTGGAGAGAAGATTAGCCTGAATTACCAACCACGCTTGGCGATATATATATATATATAT
>DWHP01005368.1:0-11972 GCA_018247895.1 Parnassius honrathi | reverse complement strand
TAAGCGAATGCACTTCGTACTATATAGAATGCCACGTAAGTTACAGACCGAGTATTCAAGACTATAATCCTATATTTCCGTGCGACATCAAATCGCCGCGAACTCCTCCTCTCGCGAATTCCTCGACACAAATCGGTAACAGTATAGGTTAAACTGATCGCTAATTATCAAAAAGGGGGCCTCGTTATAACATTTATTAACGAAACTAAACTAAAGAAAATGGCCGCTGTTTAGCGTCTAACAATTTCGGTTTAATTTGAGTTCTCGCGACGTGGCTATGCGTTCCGGATCTGCCAGCCAACTGACTTGCGCTCCGGCGCAAGCAAAAAACTTCCACTCGTTCAGCTGCGCCCTCTTGAGGAATGAAATCCCTTCACTTTCATCCGGTTCTCGTTCATTTGGGCGCGAACAACTTTGCATTTTTAACTATGAAATTCATATTTTCTTGTTATATTATTGATCCATTAGTATTTGAGATTCCGAATGAAACAGTATTAGAAATGGAGCTAAGATAAAAAAACAGCGGATCGAGAATTAGACTAAAAATTTAGACCTCTAATGGAGAGAATTGGGGCCTTCAGCGGCATGTAGCTCGAACGAAGCAAGAGCAAGTGACGCAGAAGCCCCAATTCTCACCTACTATCGCGCGCTATTAAAATTACAGTAATTTACGAAGATTATAACTACTTTACTGTGTGTTTTGGCGGGAACTTGACCGTCGACGGATTTTTGCTTCTGTTTTATCGCTTTAACAATGGTTTGAAATGGATTTTGATTCGTAAAGGCGATGCGATTTTGTGATTTAAGTGTCTGCGCGTTTAAACTATCAGAGAAAATGATTAAACAAGTGCTTAAATGTTAATGTAAACATCATGTTATTTTGATCGGTTAAGCGTCTTATGAACTTAAGTTACTGTCGTCATCGACTGTCTGCAGGGTAGACAGTTTACTCCAGTTCTATCTAAATAGCTGTTAAATATTTGATTTCTTCCGTTATGTCTATAGCACCCGTGCTTCTAAACATAGTTAACAGCAGAACATATAAAACAAAGAAAACTCTTACGGAAAAATATTGGTACACATAATCGTCTTATTTAAATTACACAATAATTAATAGGAACTATAATCTAACATTTTCATGCATTTGTAATTTAACTTGCTTAATAAATATAATAAATAACTAAACTAAAATGACTTTTTTGTAAATAAAGCCGATTATCGAAATTAGTTTCGATTTATAAAACTCCAATATTGACTAACGATATATAAAATTCCAACATTGATATATTTATTATTATTGGTATATCAAAAATACGATATTTAAAAAAATATCACAGTCCTAGTTTGAACTGATCAGTTGGAATGATCAGTTGAACTGACCGTGTGTGTAGAAATTTCTTTGGCTTAAATACGTTCGAACGATATCAGTTCAACTCACGACTTTCTGACCGTGTGTGGGGTCCATTATAGTTTTTGTCTCTATTTAAAATTGATTTGCAAATTCAATGAACAATCCACGTTGAAGAAATACATTGTTTAGAAAACTTAAATATGCTCCACCTCTATAAGTTTAAACTTCCCCTACGTTATTCGATTTTTCTGCTATGCTTAAATGGGTTTTAAATGTAGGAGTCGAATAAAATCAATTCAATTAATAGGTTGTACAAAGTTATTATTTCATAGGATATTATGTTACGGAGAGAGTTGATTTACTTTGTTTACAACAGCAGAAAGAAACATTTTTTAAAGGTTATTGTACTTTATTTATTAAAATCACGTTTAAAAGTCTTCTTACTGTACGCTCAAATGTTGATCTCAATTTTACTATTTAATATTCTTCTTTACTTCACAAAACTAAAATACCAAACTTCAGCCTCACGTTTAAATATTATATGCTACATTTTAATTATTTTTATAAAACATTCTCAGAAAACCTTTGTGAGAGACAAACAGGTAGTCATGCACAGGCACGGAACGCTAAAAAGATGTAAATTTAATCTTAAGTAAATTCCAACCCGGGAATTATTACAGCACTTTATAAAAACCACGTTGTTGAAAATACAACATAATTCAAAATAAATTTAAGCTCTTAAGTAATGAAATTTCTCACATGCCTGAGATACTTTACGGCATTTACTAAAGATCAAAGCTTGTAATTTACTGGAGTTTTAATGGGACTCAGGGGCACTTGAAAATGTGAGGCATAAAATTCTCAAAGGACGTTATACAATAAACCAACAGAAGTAGAAACGATGTGGTGCAGTGGCTTTTAAACCAGTTCATCCAATGAACGATTCGTTAGATAAACTGACATAAAAGCCATTTGTTACACAAAAATTTTACACACACATGAAATGAGGCTACTAAATTATTTTATGAAATATTTTTAAACAATTCACAAGAATTCAAATGCACCATTATACCATATTTTACTTGTTAAGGGTGGAGATTTCTCGTTCGAACGTTAACTATTGGCGGTTCATTGAGTTCAAGGCCGAAGCAGCCGCAAACAAACTAGGTGTCCCGTGTCAGAGGTACTTTATGCTGGGGTAGCTACTAACCTTAATATAAAGCGCAAGTTCGATTTTACTGCTGTCATATTTGGGCTGGTGCTGCAAAATGCCACCTAGCGGCGTTGGACTCAGTAGAGAGAGGTGCTAAGGAGCTTATTAGTAACCTTGATCTGGTTGAAACCATCTTGTTAGCCTCGAGCACAAGTATAGAGTAGCCAGCCTCTCAGAATTTTATGCATCCCGCATTTCGGAGAGTGTGCGCGGGAATTACATCTTTTGATTCCTTCCTCTTTTTTCCACCATCGAACAACCAGACGATCAGGGGGACCTCTCGCTTTATCACCGCATGCGACCAGGTGAGATTGTGGTCAAACACTGAATTATCAATACAACAAATTTAAAAAAAATGAAGTGACTGTTTGTAGTGTCAAAATAAAAGCTTTTTACTAAATACATGTGAAAGTATATACACGGTAGTTATAACAGAAAACAATTTACATATAAAATTTTTGTCTGTATGTCTGTCTGCTGAGCTGGACCGATTTCAACGGGACTTTCAGGAGTAACATGAGCTATCATATTATTTTAGAAAAAAATTAGGACACAAAAAAATTAAATCATGAAATTCCACCGTAAGGAATTCCACGCGGCGGAACGGCGGAGCAGTTAGTAATAAGTATTAAATACTTCGTGGCTAACTAACTATTACAGCTATACTAGTCTATCAATATATCAAAATATCAGTTTATATACTTCTTACTTAGTATAGAGATTGATATTTTTTAATTTGTGCATACGAACTTAACTCCCACTTTATTGCAGAAGCCTGTATTATCAAAGTAGGGGAGAAGCATATTAAATTCTTTACCGCTTAGTAATCGTGGATATTTCAGTTTAAACAAAAAAAAAGTAATAATGTTTTAAAATTTGAGTAATTATGTAGTATTTTAATGTTGGTATCCCAAATGTTATAGAATAAGGTGCAGCTGTGTTGGGGACGTTGTAAAACACGCAGGTTGTGTTTAGATTTAGACTGAAATTAGAACTAGTAGGTGCAGGCCAAAAGTGGTTAGTTTAGGTTAATTAAGCTGATTTTTTCATGACCCACGCACAGAAAGTGCATTTAAAAATTAATTATGTGATAAAATGGAGTCTAAGAATGGTAGCTATAAAAGATTTCACACATTCTACTTAAATGTGTATATCGAGAACTTTCTAAGTACCAATAAATTAGAAGTTAAGTCGAGGCCAACCCTTAAGGAAAAGTTGAGTAGGAAATTGTAACACTTCTTCTTTTCTAACTATTAACGAGCAGCGAAGCCAAACGAGCCTGCGAAAATGTTACCGCCTTTGGGAAAAAACTGTTTCTCAAATAGTTTACATCCACCCACTGATAAACTGAATGACATCATAAGTTAAAGAAGAAATACCAACTAATGACTCCAGCGTCTTTAATTATGTAATAAATAAAATATATATTTCCTTCATTGTGTTTACAGTTTAATCTTCATTATTTAAAGATTTAAGGTGACAAGCAAGTGCAACGTCCACCTTATTGTAAGTACGTAAACAAGATAAAATACTGATAAGTTGTCACCGCTGATGGGTAAGATGGTATGACTTGCTACCTATTAAAAGGGACTTTTGTTCTTTATGTATACTTACGTACGAAATACAACATCATTATGGTCCTATTTTACGCTGATATTTTGTGATAATGCGATAAGCTGTTAAGTTAGTTCTCTGTAAAATTTATCTATTTAAGTTGCAGCTATAAATACAGTACCAAGGCGACTCTTTTACGAATAAAATATTAATACCTAATGCTGGTGTACAGTGACAATCTTGAACTCTCGTGTACGAGATTGTCTCAGAATACCGGCCGAAAAGCGTAGCTGGAACTAATTTATGCAAATATCCGAACTATAGACTGGATGTGTAAGCTAAGTCCAAACCGAAAGCTGTGATCTCGACAAGGAAATACTTCTACTACTACTATTACTTCGACGACGAGCTATTGGTACAATATTGGTTGTTATTGGCGCTAGACAGGCGGATTTAAGATCAGCATTTTTGGATGGATTTTCTAAGAAAATCGCTCGTTAATGAGATGTAGGTAAGCTTTACATTTAGCATTACAGTTTACATAATATTCTATCTAACGCTGCGTAACAATGTTTTAAATATTATGAAGTCCTGTTCGTATTTTTTTAAGGATTATCTATATTTTGTAAGAGTTAACATTTGAAAAGGGGCAAATGTATTCAAGGGTTGGTGAAATTTTCCGCAACCATATACTTTACTTTTTCACCACATACTTGTTTGTAGAACTCATTCTTTCACAACAAGTAGTCAGATGTAAGGCAGTGTCTGAATGATACCGCATATTCTACGGGTATCTTGTTTGCTTCCAACGTTCTAGTTACAATTGAGATGCAGTCTTCAACAGGTAAGCATGTGAACAATGACTGCACGTAAAAACTGACTATAGTTTCACGTCGGTCTTTAATCTCGCTGACAAAATGGTACTCGTAGGAATCCTTTATATGTGCTCTTGTATGTCCCCAGAGCGATGAAAGTACTTTCGCTAAGTGTTGAGTCAATCTGTAAGTTGGTGAATCGGTTTGACTCACTATGGGACGTAGTAGAGCGTTGTATTTTTGGTACCCCTTCCACCTTTGGCGATTTGGCACACGTAGGTATTATCGATTTTACGTCCAGAATTAATTCTTCGGAGTGTTCCTTTATGAGGTCACTAGTTGCTTCGAGTGTGCTATTTGTTGGGTAGTTTTTAACCTTTTTATAAGTGCTTACATCCGACAAAAATTCTTGTACTTTGGAATTAAATATCCATGACTGTCTTGGCATTTTTTTCATCTGCGTGGATAATCGTGAGTTCCGGTTTATTGCGTAGGTTCTCTCTCAGATACACAGACTCTCTTTGGGAAGATTCGGCTTAGGCACCGAACTTCAACGTAACATAGACGAAATGTCTTGACGTATCGCCTCTAAATCTTCTTTCCACATATTGTTTTCAAATAAACAGTCCTATACGCTACATATAATTTCTTTGTACGGTGTTATTTCAAAGTTTAGTCCTTTTGGTAATACTCTAATTGTTGTTAATCTAACGTTACCATCTGCTTGGGATACATACTGTGTATATAGGTATATTATATATAGGCACCTCAGTCACCAAAATTGACCATGGGTGCTAAGTGCTCGAAATGTCGGGCATATAAAAAAAGTTAATATACGCGATAAAATCTGTAAAAACTAGTATTATTTAAATTTGTAGTTTTTGCGTAAATATAAGAAATTATAATACATAAGCACTCACGTATGTCACCCAGAGGGGTAGGCAGAGACTACAGACTTCCATTTGGCACGATACTGACACACCTCTCTCGCCTCTTCCACATCCATATACCTACGCGTACATGCTCGTCTGTGAAGGATGCTCTTAATTTTTAGGTTTCGCGATCGCTAATTTGGTTGACAAACTTCCGCTTAGGGCGTCTTCAGAAATATAATAAATCATTACCCAACTTACTCTATCAGCACTAAAATTAGACACTTGTGACAATAATGACTAATGTTCAGGCATAATTTTATTATTTTGTGTACCCTATGCTATTATACGAGCAGTATTTATATATTTGTTTATAATCTCGTTTTCGAAAACGAATCAAATAATTTCTATAAAGTTAGGAATTTACGGAAGGGAATAATGATTTAACTAGGTATCAAATAATTACAAATTAAAACAAAAATTACTAAAATATACGTGGTAAATAATTTTATATACAAATTAGTAAATTGGTGGTTTTGATGTCTCTAAAACTAAATGTATTAAAATCCATAACTCCAAATGTGAAACATCTAAATACACATACATAACATCTAAATAACATAACATCTTACCAGTGTTGAAACAGCTAGACTAGTTTACTTTAGCTTTTTTCATGGCCTTATGTCGTATGATATTGCTATACTATACTATAAGAACACGCGACTGACACTAAAATTATATCTGTTTTACAGAAGATTTAAACCCTAAAAAACCGCTCAGACAAAAATTTAAGTAAAATAATATATAAACTTTGGCCTCTCTATATATTTAGGAAAAGTTCATGTATGAACACAAATTTAAAAGTAGTTTTAAACAATTTAAGTGACATTCATTCCCTAAAAACGACGACTCTACATGGTCAGTAATTTATTCTTAGGGCGATGTATACACTTTTGCAACAAAATCCTAGAACAAAATTTCTCCACTGCCAATTTTTTAACTTTATTAAAAGGGTTATTATAACATTAAGGAATTTATGGATAATAATAACCCCTGTGATTGAGGTGATCGCTACCAAGTTATTTGTCACTTGTCTGTGTTGTTAATTGTGTTATTATGTGATTAATGATTATAAGCTGTTTTTTTTTTACCAAAAAGTCTCGCTAGGTTTCCTGCTATTTCTTCCCTGAACGGAGGTTTTTTTCGAACTGGTGGTAATTAAAGAAAAGAGTGGCGTTCAATAAATGTTATTTATAATCTATATTGAATAAAAAAGTTTTTGTTTCTGTTTCTCATTTCGTTTATTAAACGAACTTGACTTGCACACGCAGAATGATTTGAAATTTCGCCATAAAAATTATCTTCTCAATAGCCACAACGCCGGAGTGCGCAATTTATTCAATTGCTGTAGTGTGGTTTGCGGAGTTACTTTACATTTTATTGCACTATGCGTAATTTTTAACTGTGAGGTCAAAGCTTTGGTCAAAAATATTTAATACCGGTATTTTTTTAATTTATATTATTATATATCGGCGGTGAAGGAAAACATCGCGGAAAACCTGCATGTCTGAGATATAAAAAAAAAAATATTTCGAAGGCATGTTAAGTTCGCCAACACTCATTGGGCAGCACGGCGGACACTTCCTTGCCCTAAAACCCTCTTAGAAATGAGGGGAGGTCTGCACCCAGCAGTGGGACGTATTTTGGCTGTCACTTTACTTTTGCCGGTATTTTTTACACAAAATCATTTTATAATATACTAGCGATTTTCCCCAGTTTCACACGTGCGCTACCTAGATTCTACAACAGCGCCACCTACCGGTTCCAACTATGCCAAATTTTTGACAAATTTTTACTGCAATCTGTTCAACGGTATGCATAAAATACGAACAAATAAATGTTAATATTTATGTACTAGATATCGTGAGAGTCCGCTGCATTGCTCCAGTGCAATTTGGCGCTATTATCGCCGAAATATTAAGACATTTAATAATCTATCTGGCAGTAACAATTTTAGTTACTACGGTGGTGAATGCTCGGGCCCTGAACTATTATGTATTTTAATATAAAAAACGATGTCCAACCGATTTTAAGAAAAAAAAAAACGTTCACTTGTCTAGCAAGTTACGTTGTTTTGTACAATGCGTCATACATCGATCCATTTACTAGAACGTACCAATTGCTTGATATTTACCCGGAAAAACATTCAAGGTTCAACTCTTTGCCCTTATCAACTCAGTAATAAATTCCCATTTGCGTCAATTATGAACCTTTTACAATATGTGCGTCATGAAAGATATGTTACTAATTTAAAATTCCAATCCTAATCCATGGCGAGAACATTGCCAACGCAAATCTATGGAGAGCTTTAAGATACAAATGGGAAGAGGCCTATGTTCAGCAGAACTTATAAGATTGTAACGAATGAATAAATTTAAAATTAGTTATAAAATTACACACTTATAAATATAACAATAAACTTTGCGATTTAGTTTCGGCGGATGAAAATCCGTAAACCCATTTCGTCGAGTAAGTGACGCATGAGATGACTATGGGAAATTCCAAAAGGGCTTATGGTTTTTGACAAATGGCGGAATAACCAATCTAATCCACCTGACAAGCGCGATCATTGCTTAAAAAACGGGAAAAGGTTTTTACAGCAGTTGAGTTTTATGGGTCGATGAACTTCCATATGATAATGTTTGTAGATACTGGCTAATGACTGACTAACTGACTATATAATGCGATATTCCCATTACCATTATCATCACAGCCCATTAAGTTCCAGTGCTGAACATAGGCCTCCCCATAGATTGCGTCTTAGGGGGATGGGGGGCGTATTTTACATAGTTGCCGCGCTTGGCCAGCGGGTTGGCAAAAGCAGTTGTTTTTAAAATGAATTTTTTTCCCACTGTCGCTTCTTACAACACCCACGGGGTGATATAGGGTAGTGGAAATTAGACGCTACCGCCACATTACACCGCCACTTCACCGTGTTACAGCGGTATAGTAAGAAAAGAACTCCTACCCTGGGGGTGTCCCTATGTTTGTAAATAGCATCCATCCCGGATATCGGTATAGGTATCGTGAGTCACATTGAGGGATAAACTTATACAACAGAAGAGAAAATAATGCAAGAGGGAATAAGCTTTTTTAAGCTAAGTGCGCTTTACCACCTTCGGTTGCATCACCACTATTCATCAGGTGAGAGAGTAGTCAAGCACTGGCCTATAATGGTAAAAAAATAACAGGCTCGATGCTGCAATACAAATGTAAGTTTGAAATCGGAAAAATAAATTTTACACTATATAAATCAACAATTTTCGAATTTGTCACATAATTGTGATGCGAGACTCCACTTCTTTTCAAATTATTTACCTATTTCTAGAATATACCTTAGAACAAAACGTTACTTATTGGTGTGTAATAAGTGTCCATCCATCCATTACAGTATTTAACAGTCCACTGCTGAACACAGGCGTCCCTCATAGACTGCTTCATAATTGGGAGATTTTGCCTTAGTTGCCACGCATGACAAGCGAGTTGGCAACCGCAGTTTTTTTATTTTGCGTTGTTATCAGCAAGATGCTGCTGACAATATACCGCTTCATTTTTCCTCTGTCGCCTCTTATAACATCGTCGGGACGATATGGAGCAGTGGATACTTTTGAACCGCCATTATACGGGCGGGTATCAAAATATGTAACATATAAAAAAAAACTGTGCTTTTGTGATTGCGTTGAAATAGAAGCTTGAATTTTTAATTAGTGTTTGATATTAATTTGATACTCTACTAGCACATGAGAAAAATTACGACAAAGACGGACCAGAGAATAGCAAATTTATACTTAAGGAGTTCCATTTTATCATTTTCAAGTACGTAACTCTAAAAAATCAACCAAATTGGTTAACCTACCTCGGATATATCCACATAACATAAATTTAAATTAATTGACTGACTGTAGATATCTCACTGCTGAGCACAGACCTTCTATTATTTCTGAAAGGGTTAATTAATAGAATCAGGCGTTACTTTGCGGAAATCCACAATAATAAAGATGTTAATAGTTATTTTGCAACCATTCGCTCAAAAAATAAAATGATGTGTCTTACCTAGTTTGAGGGGACCTCCCGCCCTCCCTCAATTGCGTGCACTAATTCCGTCACCACTAATTCCAGTACCACTACTCCCAAAACCACTACTCGCAACACCACTGCTCTCAACACCACTATTCTAGGAAAGACACACCGTCGACGATAATACGACACGTGTTTCGCCTCTATACGGGGCATCTTCCCCGAAGATGCCAAGATTTTATCTGAAAGGGTTGTAAAGCAAAGAAGAGTTCAAGCAGTCAAGCAGAGACGCCAGACTACATACGTTGAGATTCTCCCTTCTAACTCGGTTATATATTGACCCAAGATATTCTAAAAATTTCACGCGTCGAAACACTTTAATAATATTTACACCTATGGAAAACCATACTTTGTACGTTAACTCGTTAGTATCCATAGCAAAAACGGCCTTGCACTTGCGTACTACCAGGTAGTTCTCCTTGATCTTGTCGGAGGTGAAAGTACGGTCTTGAGTCGCGGCTCATTCAAGTTCCGCAATATATATCCATTACGTTTCCTCAAAGTAAAGTCGATTCTAGAGCCTTAATAATAAGGTCGTGTTTAAAAGACTTATATATTTTAATATAAGTTTTTAGTTTCTACTTTCGAAAGTGCAACTTTGCTCTTTCAATATTTATAAAGTTTTTATGACTATTATCAGTTAAGCATTCCAATATATTATATTTTTTGTATTAAAATCTATCGGTCAAGTTCGCACGTATAAAGAATTTGTATTATCATTTTATTTTTTATTTAAATTTATCAAGTCATTGACCCAAACCTAGATCTTAGAGCAGTGTCAAAAGTTTATACATAAAAACCATCTCTTACTGCGATAGCCAGTTCACCGATTTACAAAGTGGAAACTATGGCAAAACCTTATCACTGTTTGTGAAGTCTGTAGTAACTTAAGCCGTCAAATACTTTATTCAAATTCAAACTAAAAAAATAGATTCGATAAAGACTTGTTAAAACGCTCTTAAGAACTACATAATCTACAACATTTCGATAAACAAGACCATCTCGGTAAAGAACCGGCATGGAACTGTGGTCGTTTACAACTTATGATAAAATTAATATACTTAACCTTCTGCGACTGAGGTGGTAGTCTATTGGGCACCACCTAACACAAAAAACGTTGCCAGATCGCAACGTCGCGTGATGTATCTCTGTCTCGCTCAGTACCTTCCCTTACCGGCTCGCTCTAATGGTCAGTGAGACGCGGGTGAATGCGCGGTGCACACGTGTGGATTTTCAAGCTTCCGGTGTCCCACAGACGTAAGTACAGCAATTAACGTTGATTCTGATAGACGTCACCTCACTAATATGTTTTTAGACCCATAGTGTCTGTAAGTCGTTTTATCAGTAAAATATTAATACTACCATAGTGTCTCTTAGACATAACCTCATGTTTAATTTACTAAAGATATTTTATTAATTATTTTTTTAGATGGAGACTCAAAGTAAAGACGGCAGGCCACCAAAACGGGATAGCAGTGGAAGGTATAGAATTAATGATGTGCAGATTGAGGAATGGCTTGAAGAATTAGAAGAAGAAAAGGAGTTTAGCGATTTTGATGATTCGGTAGAAGATCCTAATTATGTGGAAGGGAATGTTCTCGAGCAGCAAGAGGTACTCGAAGAATTTGAGGAACAGAATGTCCAATCGAATGAAAGTAATTTCGACTCTGAAGAGGAAGAGCCCCTTAGCTCTTTAGCTTCTCGGGATCAAGGTGGTCAAAACTACATTGGGAAAAATGGATTTTTATGGTCTAAGAAGGAAATAGCGAGAACAAGCAGAACTCCGGCACATAATATTATTCATGTATCTCGTTCAACAGAGGAGCTTGTTTTCAGAAGTATTGACGACCTATGGTCAAAAATTTTTGACTCTCAAATGGTAGAGACAGTTGTATTATACACCAACCAAAAATTACTAACCTATCGAGAACGTTTTCGCAACACAAACAGACAGGAACTCAAAGATACAAATGAAACTGAAATGCGAAGTTTGTTTGGCCTTTTGTACTACAGCTCAGTATTTAAATGCA